>PVKE010015557.1:0-33289 GCA_004027555.1 Craseonycteris thonglongyai
TTTTTTTTGGAAACATGCATGGAAATACACAAACCCCCTTTCACTCATTAGCCTTCTAGGGAAAGAAAGAGATTGAAAATCCTGGGCTGCAACAGACAAAATGGTGGACTGAGCTAAAGTGGGACTCACTGTGGTTTATATATTATACTTCCCAATTTTTTTAAATTTTTTGACAAAGGGAGAGAGAGAGAGAGAGAGAGAGAGAGAGAGAGAGAGAGAGAGAGACAGAGATAGAGAGACAGAGAGACAGAGAGAAGGGGGAGGGCCCAGAGCAGTCTCCATAGTTGTTGTTCATTAGTTTTCGATATAGTTTCACTCTACAGGTGGGTACAGGGCTGCACAGGGCAGCAACCAGGCAAGGGGCCTCCCTCATGAGCCCTGGCAAGAACTGAACTGGGGGCACACCCCATTTTGGCATATGGGTCCATTTGGGCCAAGGCCAGGATTTGATCCTTGGACCCTGGGGCTACAAAGCGAGTGCTTAACCTGCTGAGCCATCCTGGCTTCTGGACTTTCCAAAATTTTCAATTCTTTTTGCCATGCTGACAGGGGATAAATTGCTCTGAAGTGTTCCATAGTCTTCATCCCTTCTTGGTTGCAGCTCTATATTATATAGGGGCTTTGACCAAAATAATAGCTATAGAAGGGGGGCTGAAAAAATTGAATTACGGTATCAATTAAAAACTGCCAAATTCTGAGCACTTTTTGTATGACATGGCTTACGCACCACTGTACACAATATAGGAGTTTGTCTTTTGTTTCACATCAGTCTTTTAAAGGGACTAATTCTGTATTTAACACATGGACATGTTTATGGCCTAAAATATCACATTGTTCTAGGCCTTTGTTTTAATATCTTACATTCATTGTTTCAGGTTTTCACTGATTACATAGAAAGGGATGTTTATATTAAAGCATATATTAAATTCGTTGTGGCTCAGGAAATCAAAACTCTTGAAACAATAGTTTTAAGAAATAAAAAAATGGGGAGCCAGGATGGCTCAGTGAGTTAACTGCTTACTTTGTAGCCCTGGGGACTGAGGCTTGAATCCCAGCCCCAGCATGTGTGGACCCATATGCTGAATTTGGGTGTGCTTCCCATGTGGGAGACCCCCAGTTTGGTTCTTGCTCCCAATTTGGCCCCTGGCTCCAGGGACCTTGCCTCCCATGCCGGAAGCCCCCAACCCAGTTCCCACCCTGCACAGTCCCCACCCACCTGTGTGGAACAAAAACCAAGTAAAACAAAACAAAACTGATGATGTACAACTATGGAGACTGCTCTGGGTCCTCCCCCTTTTCTCTGTCTCTCTCTGTCTCTGTCAAAAACAATAAAATAAATCTTTTAAAAAAAAGAAATAAAAAATACTCAAAAAAATTCAGACCTTTTAGTTTAGTACTAGCTATTTAATATTTAAAAAGGTGTTCAGTTTTGTACAACTGTTCACACTGCTGAAGTAAGAAATGTGGACTTTTTTTCTTTTTCTTTCTTTTTTTTGCATAATGGAAAAAAGACAAAAAGATTTACAAATATTTTCTGACATTTTTGTAAAATTTACAATGTAGTTTAGTCCAAGGAGGCATTTTCAACTTAATGCATTTTCAAAAATTTGTGTTTATGTTACCCTCTTTCCTATAAATTTGTAGTCATTCTGACAAGCCAAATTATAGGAATCCTGGTGGTTACTGCCCGTTAAAAGGGGGAGACAGGTTTGATTAGATGGAGTAACTTGGGTGAGAATGGCCATTACTTATACAGTCTTCAAACAGCAGGGGGATAAAAAGCTTGTTGGAATTATATTGGTCATCATTATCATTTGGTGTCATTTTTGCCTCTTCATTTGCTAATTGAGTATCTCTTGATGCTAAGGATTGATTTCTCCTCTCCACTCAAATTTGCAAATACAACAACCGCATCAGGCACATTTCATGACCAGTGTAAGTCAGAATAAGACAATTATTTAAAGATTTTGCACAGTGATGGTAATTCATATAAATATGGTAGAACTTGGTTAGTGTCCCTGTAATTTAACATCCCAATGAAGAAAAGAACTCCTAATGTCTAGAATTGTTGTTGCTTTTTAATACCATCTGAGTAGTTTTCATTTCTTCAATTTTTTTCTTCAGATGTAAGAAAAGATAAAGAATGTGCCTACTTGTAGAATAAACCTCACCTACCTTTTTATTTTAATTTTTACTTGTGTGCTTTTCAATGGGGCTGAATTTAGATAATTTAGCTACCTTAATATGGGCAGTTTGATTTTTTTAGAAGTCATTTAGAAATAATCTAACCAGATGTACTGTGTTAAGTGGGACAGAAAAAAATGGTACTGTTTCTTTCAAATGGGACATATGGTCAGCCTACTGACGTAATGAATTTAGCCCAGTGAGACGAAGCTGATTATAATGCTATGTGATACAGGACAGTATTGTTGTTTTCTGTCATGTTTAAAACAGTACATCTGGGGGATACTGGGATGGGTCAGCATGTTGAGTGCTTGCCTCACAATCACGAGGTCCAGGATTCCTGGCCCTGGTTCGTGCAAACCTATGTGCTGAACAGTGAAACAACTGGTAGCTGCCGGGATGTCACTGAGGTGAAGGTTCTCGCCTCCCATGTGGGAGGCTGCCATTTCAGTTCCCACCCTGCACAGCCCCACATCCACCTGTGTGGAATGAAACCATGTTACAATTAATAATGCATGACTATGAAGACTGCTCTGGGCTCTGGGCCTTCCTCCCTTTTCTTTGTTGCTCTCTCTCACCTTCTCTCAAACAAAAATATTTAAAAACATCTATGAAAAACAAAAACAACTCCCTTGACCCATACCTATCTTCATTTATTTATTTTTGAAAAAAAAAAGAAAAATACCCCAGTCTATTTAAAAAATGATCACCAACTAGTTGATCATAATATCCTTAGGGTTATAGAGAAGGTGCTAACCAGAGCCAACTTAATATAAGTAATACGTCTTTAAATCTTTTGGTCACCTCCTATCGTGTAGACATAGTATTTAACTACAGACCACTAACGTATATGTCTGAAAACGAAGTGAAAACTTTTATCATCTAAAGGGAAGTTTGCAGTAGAATCAGAAGGTTGTTGATATAATTATACTACTTATTCCATTGAGTTATATGTTTTATGTTAAACAAATACTTCATAAATATCACTTTGCTTATGCTAAGAGACTCTTCAAGTTCATGTTAAAATATTCACCAGGTCAGTGATATTCAACTATATTAGACCCAATGCCCTATTTAATAATTCATGATTTTGATATTTGATTCTGTAATCAAATACAATTCATAGATAATAGCTACCTACCCATGCACATCATTAAACAATCTATAATGTTATAACTGTAATACATAGAAAATATAAAAGGAAATTATATAATAAAATCAATATATGTAATCTGTAAATGCTCTGACACCACTGTGCTAGTAGACAAAAACCCATCAAAATGTCCAAGTCTCCCCCTAAGCAGTGGGCTCACCCCTTGTGAGAACTATGGCGGCAGTCAGGGTGTTTTCCAGAGGTTTGAGAACATCACCTGTTTTATTCTTTGCTCCGTACCCAGTTCTAGACATGGTAGTTGGCATTGGCTAAGTGCTCAATATTTATATAGTGAATGCTGAAGGAGAAAAACAAAAAAATCATCACCACCCTCAACAACAACAAAATCCAAACCTTCCCTTTAGTTATTTATCATCTACTTGGAATGGCACTTCAGCTCAGTAACATGCAAAGCAAGGTGTTGGCTTCCCATGCCTTCCAAGCACATGCACGGTGTGCTCTGTGGGAATTTAAGGAAGAGGGGACATGCCCTGTGCAGCCCGGGAGTGGAGAAGGGCTGCTGTGGGTCCCAGACATTAGGGCAGTGTTTCCGTTTTGCATTTTAACCATACTCTGCTCAGCCGGCTCTATACTGGGTGCCGGCCAGGTGCAGAGAACAGGCAGGCTGAGAAGGAACTGCCATTCTGGGGTTTATTCAACTCTTGTGAGCATCAGAAGCCCGGGAGGAATGGTTATATGCACATTTCAGTTCTGACCTAGGATATTCCGATCTGCATTTTAAGCAAGTGTTAGAGATACTGGTAAATTCAGATGTAGTTCATAGGTTTCACATTAAGAAACAACAGATAGGGGTGGACAAGGAACCTCACGTGCTCCTCCTGAGAATTTTTAGTATTTGGAAAATGAATGGCAACCCTTGGGTGAATTTTGAGAATCATCTTGAAAGGAAACTTCCTCTAGTCATTTCATAAATAGAGTGAATGCAAAAGATGAGAAGGTATATTTTTAAGACATCATTTATAAGACTGATACTGTTTGTAAAATATTGCTTTAACATTCTTGTGATAGTAAAAATAGGCTTCATTATAGGTGGTGCGATTGTACTTGTTACCTTTTGCTAATATCCTAAATGGAAATGTATAGAGGATGGAAAGATATTTAGGAAAAAGGTTGTATTGTTTTGCAAGATAATTTTTTTGAGTTTAAATATTTAAACTCAAGTTTTATCTTGTCAGTTTGTTTGGATTGTTTTCTGCTTCTGCCATCCTTACAAAAGATGTTTTGACTTAAATGATGATGTCAGATATAATGCAATTAAACAAATTAGTTATATCTCTTATTAGAAAATTTACAAGTTCTCTTATTAGCACCATTTTATACTCAAATTATTTCTAGAACATTTTTAATAACTTTTTTTTAAAGGCACACATTAGGATTAATTTAAGTATTTATAGTTTTTCTCATTAGGTTAATGTTCTATCTTCATGTGCCTTGTCTGAAGTTTTTAACTATAGTTACAATCATACTGCCTCTCATGGTCCACGTCCTTTTAATAGTATACATCTGACATGATTTTAATATAGAGTGGCTACCCTGGTTATAAACAGATCAGATTAGTTCTCAATATATAAAATACCGGGGAAGCCAGGATGGCTCAGTGGGTTAGGCGCTCACTTTGCAGCCCTGGGGACTGAGGATCAAATCCCGGCCCCGGCCTGTGCAGACTCATGTGCTGAACTGGGGAGTGCCCCAAGTTCAGTTCTCACCGGGGCGAGACCCTGACCCAGTTCCTGCCCTGTGCAGCCCCGCGACCACCTGTGAAATGAAACTATGTGGAAAAACCCATGATGTGCAACTATGGAGACTGTTCTGGGCCCTCCCCCTTCTCTCTGCCTCTGTCTCTGTATCTCTCTCTCTGTCAAAAACAATAAAAATAAATCTTTAAAAAATATATAAAATACCAATACAGATTTATTTTTTGACTATATATTTGAATGCACTTTTTAAAAAGATAGTTGAGCAGAAGTAGAATAAAAGACTTCCTAAGTTTTATTATAGCTAAAAATAAAGAAGAGACAGTCATGCTGGTAAATAAAGACCTAAAATGGCTTCTTCCTTCAGGCTCAGGACTCCCATGTGGACAAATATTCATTGCCACACCCTTTCCAAACCTCATCCTCATGAAAATAAGTCAACCAACCAAACAGTCCTAATTTTGAATCACAGATCATTTGCCTTTTTAAAATAACCATATTTGAATTAACCACAACTTCACAAATTATAAAAAAACAATCAATTGATAGCTCAGTCAATAGCTTTGTCTGCAGGATACTAAACAATTGATTTTGCTAATTTTCAAATGGAATCTTTTTTTCTTCTTAAACTGGTATTACTATGAATACACAGCTGTTTTTTTTAAAAAAATAAGAGGATGTATAGGGCCCTGAAGGTGATAGTTGTCCTTCTTTTAAAAATTAGTAATTTTTTTGGCACATTTAAAGTAAATAGAATGATTAAAAAAGAAAACAAATATTCAGTTTATTGTTTTAAGTTGGTGAATGATAAAAAGGTTGTCTTGTTCTTTGGAATAGTCCTATAAGTTATTAAGATAAACCTAAAGGACTAGATACACCTTTGTTGGGACACAGTTTACAAAAAGGTTTGCAAAGATAATTTGCATGGAAAAAACCTTTTGTTCAAATGCATTATTTTGTGGATACAAATTCAAATGGGTAGAGAGTATTCTGAACTATTCTTGATTTTCAGTTAGATTTTCTTATTTTATACATGACTACTGAAAATCTACAGAATGAATTTTGATTTAATTCTTATTTAGACTGTTTCCAAGGAGACTGAATTATGGAAGTAAGCAAAAGGTCACATTTTAAGAGGGTCTTCCTCATTCCTATATATTCTCAGAGTACGGACAACATCTTTAAAAAGTGACCCAGCACGTGTTACACTCAAATACAGGCATGATTTTTAACATTAGCAGAAGTAGTTTCCACAGATTTTCTGATGTTCACATAATGAGTAAATACTCAAGAATTAGATACAACTACATGCAGATCGGCACGCACGAAGAACTAAACCAGAACAGCAGAAAGTTGTTTACGGGACTGACCCAAACTGACCTGATAGAGTGGAAATGTGTGAAGGCTGTGCACTTCTGAGATCAGCCCATAGTTACACAAGACACAGACAGTGGTTCCTCCTGCCTGTGTTGCACTGACAGTCTAAGGAAGTTTGGCAAATGGACACTAAAGTGCTGTCCAGAGGTTCCAAAATCATCACCCATGGAGCTTAATTTTGAATTTCCGGCCCAGACAAAACTCCGATTAAATTCAATGAGTGTTTCTCGTTTTAGAAAGCTGTGCATGTGCATGCCATGTTTTCTTCTTAGATAAAAACATACCCACGGTTCCTTCCATACAAAATGAAACCAAACACATTTAGAACACATGTAAGCCATTTCTCTATGGGAAAGGCCATTTGTGGTTAACACAGAAAGTATTTATGGTTTCACTGTTAATTGTGGTTTCTTTGTATTAGCCAAAAAAGGTAGCGTTTTTTATGGTAGGAATAGTCTGAAAGCAATAGCTATTCCCCAAAATGTCCGAATATTCTGGGGCATGAGGAGGTGACTGAATTTATATCTTCTAAACAACAAACAAAAATATGTGACCTACAACTGTGTTTTCAATTTGAATAAAAGTTTATTTAAAATTGTCCTAATGGCTCTTGGGAACATTTCTACAAGTCATGTCTGTATACTCAACATTTCATAATATTTAAGGCTTTGGTGCACTTTAGGTTTTTTTTTTAATTATAATTGTTATCTAGGGATATTAAAATTTTCTTTTGGACTGATGCTATTTTTGGAAATTGTTAATTCCATTTTTTTTTTTTAGAAATTGCTAATTTTATAGATGTTAATTTATAAATGTTAATTCATCTAATCAAATGAGTGGGAGTCCTTCCTTCCTTCTATTCTTTCCATTTTTCTTTTGTTCTTTTCTTTTTCTTTGAATTAAAAATTCAAGAATCATTGTAGTGTTGAAATAATTTAATTATGTCATATTACTAACAACATAATTTTAATTTTAAATTGCATTTTGCCAAAGATTCTATAATGTAGGTGAGTAAATTCAAAAGGTTAACTAAATCTAAAAACAGACAGATTTATTAATTTGAATGTAGATTTGTGGGGTCTATGTCCAAATATTTTTTTAATCAGGAATTTCCACAGGGCTATTTTAACATCTGAATGGATCACATATGCATTATTTGAAGGTGGAAAGAAGAGACAATTGTGATTATTAGGTCAATAACCAGAATTCTTAGCAAGATTAACACATCAAGCAGGTTTTCTTAAGCATTCTAGTTTTTATTATCTACAGAAAAAGATACATTTTATAATTTCACTATTATACAATTTTAGTAATAATTTTAGAAGATGTAATGATATATAAATAATTGATTATAACTTAGTAAATTATATTAAAAAAAAAAGCCAAGTACTTAAACCATATGAACCTAATTGGTTCTTTCTGAATGTGGAAAACATTTTTTACAAAAATGCTTAAGTATAATTTATCAATTTAATCACATACATTTATATATATCTCATAAATGGATGTGAAATTGGGTCTAAATGAACATTTTATGATGTTAAACGCAGTTTTCTAAAGATCTACATTTATTCAAAGATCATATAAAAGACTTAACTTTATAAGTACTGCTGTGTCCACTGCTAAGCATTTATGTAATCCTGGGTTTCATTTAATAAATATTATTTAAATAGTATATTTTATTGCAATTAAATATTAGCATTTTAAGTATTTCAAGTAAAAAATTTCAAAGGTTTTTGGTATATAGTATGCCTCTCTTTTTTCTTACAAATGAAAAATTAAATATATAAGAAATTTATTAATTTTTAGTTTGCTGATATAACAAACTTTTATGCCTCTTAAATAATATTGTAGTATATTTTATATAGTGTATAATGTTGAATAATAGTGTAACAATGACACCATATTTGTGTATACATTTATATAGTATTTTAAAATACATTGATACCATTGGATATATGTCTCACATCTTTGATTTTTATTTTGAAAACCATTAATATTTTAAGAGACATTGTTTACAGAAGTAAGCACTTTCTATGAAGTCTCTATGAAAAGGAATAAAATCTTAAATTAGAACTTCATTTTAATAAACATGTTGCATTTTCTTTTTGTTACTAACATCAGATGCATCATTTCTGATCCTACATAGTTTCTTTTTGCATAGCAGACTAAAATGCATTTAGTTGTACTAATGTTTTCATGTAGTATATTTAAATATAAAGGTAAAGGTAAAGGAACCAAAGAACAGAATCTGCCTTTACTGATACATTGTATTTTCATTATTTGTAGGCAATAGGTGATGATAGAAAAAAAAAATCCACGCAAAAGTATTTTTTATTTTTTTGTGGTTTACAGAGATGTAAGATGTAAGAATAGAAATCACAGTGTTCGCATATTCCTTAGAATTTAAAGTCACATTTTCTCAGCTGAGCTTTCTTACCTTCCTTTCACTGACGCCTTTTTGGGAATCCTCAAACCTTGCCGTTCTTTTTTTCACCGTCCTCTGCTTGCGCTGTGCACATCAGACTGTAGGGGGCACTCCTGAGCTACCACAAAGACAATTTTGCAATCAATCCTTTTTGCGGCTCTGAGACGTATTTAATATTCATTATTTTATCAAGACATTCAGTCTAAAAAGACTTCATAGTTCCTCTTTAAAGCACATAAAGCCATAATTGAGTAAAAATGTCTCACATAGGTATCCAGGTGGGCTTATGAATTCCTGAGGACGTTAATAAAAATGTATAATACTGCATTGTGCCTGGGCAAATAAGTACTTTCCAGAGCACTCTTCTTGTTATTCTTTTTCTTCTTGGAGCTCCGGGTTGATTTTATAATACCCAGATTTTTATTATTATACCTCAAATCTTGTCTCTTTGCTTTGAGGACTCCCAGAGAGCAGAGTGTAGAGTGATCATGATTTATGTTTGGGAAGAGGGAACCACAGAGTTTTTACATAGAATTATATGCCCTACACTGAAGCTTATAAACAGCTTATCTTTAATGGGAGTGAAATATTGAATTTAAGATTGTGTGTGGCCTTTTCTCCTCTCCCTTGCCTCCACTTTCTCTTCCCTTCACTCGCCTTATCCCAAACAGACTCTCTCTACTTGTGTGGCAATTCTAAGAACCCCTTCCATACATAATGACAGGGGCCTCTCACATGTGCACACCTTCTAGATTCACATCAGCTGCTGGTGTAGTTGCTTTGAGCTTTTTATAGCTTTTCATACTTACCTCTCAGAGAAACGAGCAGCATTCACTAATCTGACCTGTTGGGGACTTACTTTCCACAGCGAACCTTCTCGCTGGCCTCTGGGTCAGCTCCCGCCTTCCTGTTGAGGAACGCTGCACTATGACTGCACTCCCCTGACTCCTATCGGGCCCAGCCCCTGCATTTGGGTCAGAGATTCCCTCCTTCCTCCAGACTCTTTCCCCAAGGTCACTTTCACAGTGGGGAGGACTTCCCTGGCCACCCTATTTAAAAGAGCAACCCTTCCCCACTCGACCCTGCATGTCATAGCCTGACTTTCTGCTTTTACTATTCTTGTCCGTAGCACTTAACTACCATCTGACCACCTGACATTTCACTGACCAGTGCTGTTCCCCCACCAGTAAGCGTGCTCCAGGCCAGGGGTTTCCGAAGTGTGGTGTCTACTGTGGTGGCCCCACTGTCTAGGAAGATATTTGACATGTGGTAGGCTTTGGGTAGTATTTGCTGAACGGAAGAAACTGTTTTAGTATGTTATCTGTGAAAGGACCTATTTTCAAATTTGGGACTCAGCTAGGATTTGAATTGTGTTCCGTCTTTTCTGTTATAAAACTTGCTTTCTGGTTGAAATGAATTCTTCAAAGTGTTGCCACTTTATCTTGCACTGGTGTCTTTACATATTCTCTTCAATTGACTTCGAATGCCTTTGCATTTTTACTTTTAGTAAATCTGATGCAATAATTTTTTAGAGACTACAAAAACTCTTTTTTTTTTCCTTTGCGGGGGGTGGGGGGGTATTTTTTTGATGGGACTTAGAATTATTGGGGCCTAGGAGCATCAAATCCCATGAGGAAGAACTTCCTCACTTTTGGTAAAATCATACAGCAGTCCTGACTCAGATAAACTTTCTTGAGCACAAATACTCTATAAAAGGCTCCTCTTTCTAGAGAATTTTGAGGAACAGAGGTAATTGGTTACATGCCCTTATGTTTCCAGCTTTTCCTGGTCTTCTCCTTATACCCCAATTATCTCAAGGTAATCATAACCACGTATGATCATACTCTAAATATTTTACTTGCAAGAGGTGACATATTAAACTCCGTGTATCAAATTACATGACCAAATGGTGCGACCTTACCTAAGTAAGTGCAGAAGCAGCTATGGAGAAAGAAACCAGCATTTGGTGAGTTCAAAAATTATGCAAACTTTTTGGTATATCAACTTATTTAACCCTTAACACAATCTATTATACAGAAAAAGAAACTAAAATTTGGAGGGATTGTATACTTTTCCAAGATCAGTTAGGGTGCTTGGGTTCAGAGATTGTTCTGTTTCTCAAACTTGTGTTCTTCTCAATGCATTAATGCTACCTTATGTGTCATCAGATTGACATGGTTCGCTGTAAGCTCTGAAACACTTTTGGGGCAGTTTTCAGAAACAAATGTGCATTTACTATATTTTGACAGTCAACAAAATTGTATAACTCTGTGAGATAACTGACACTAATAACAGATTCTTTCCTAATCTTTTGTTTGACATTATCTCTAATCCTTACAGCAACCCTAAATAACATTGTCATCATAATCACTTTACAGAGGAAGAAATGCAAGCGCATAGAAGTAATTTACCTGATATTAAAGATACCAATGCCTAGGCTGCTACCTCGAATAATAAATTAGATTTTTATGTTTTTTACCCCCTCGCCTTATTTTGGTATCTGTTCAAATGTCATCTTATCAGAAAGACCCTCTCTAAGTAAGTTCTCTTGATAATCATACCTCTGAATAGTGTCCTCTTCTATGCTTAATTCTCTTTTAAAACACATTATAACCTATACATTATATGTTTGTTTTTTGTTTGCCTTTCTCATCTAAAATACAAGGTGTGTGAACTTAGCATTGTTTTGTTCTCTGCTGTATCCACTGCATGTAAAACTGCAGTGTACTTCTATAGCTACATAATGCGTATCAGTCAAATTAATGTGAAAAAGTGAGGAACTGAAAGTGTAGGTAACATTGGATTAAATTGGGTGAATTGGATAAAGTGGGTAAAGTAGTCTCTGCATAAAATAGAGTAAAGGAAGAGGACTGTGACATAATAGAACATTTAGATAAAAACATTGAAGAAATGTGAAGATTTAGATTCTTCTGAAAATAGACCTGTGAACATAGAAAGTAAGATTCCCCCTCTCCACAAGGTGTTGGGGCTTTAGAAGAAGGTCATAGATATTTTGTGTCAGAGAGACTATTAAAATTCTCAGCATCTGTTGTTTAAAAAAGTAAGATTTCAAAGCAAAGTGGTATTTAGAACCTGAGATAAAATTTTGACTCTGGATTAAAGAGAAAAAGACTGTTTTGGGGATACTTATATGAAGAAGTTTTTGGTTGTAGAGTTAATCTGAAGATAAGTAAGCCACTAAAGAGATGAAGATATCTGTAATATTTTATAATCAGAAGAAAAGAAAATGGAAGAGAAGGCTCAGAGGACATTGGGGCACAGAGACAGTCAGTGACCTGCTTAAGGTCACATGACTTCTGAGTGGCAGAGCCCGGATGAGAAACCCTGGCATATGGTGGTGGTAAACCCACACTCTTAACTACCTGCTAACCTGTTTTTCTCTGACAACATTCTATTGCTATTGAGCTTTTAACACTTTTGATGTACCGCTACACGCACCATTTTCTATTTTCTTACCCTGCTGTGGCTTGCCACTGACATTGCTCAGGTCCTGTTAAGCAACTGGGTGACATGCATCATGAAGAAACTCTTCTGCCTTAGCTCTCTAGGCACAAAAGTCATCAAGAATTCTTTAAACAATTAAGTGATCATTATTGCTTAGATGTTTGGCAGTGAAAAATCAAGCCATGACCTTGGCAGTGGCAGCTTCTGGAGGAAGAGGAATTTTAATTCTTCTTAATAAGGTTTAAAAAGAGCTGATAGAAGGGAGATGTACGTAAGATGGGGGCTTTTGCCATAGGGGCTCCAGGTGCCATTGTTTAGGAGCTGAGGAGTCCTGTCTATACGGGGTACATGGGGGAGGAGTGGAAGAAATGTAGCATTTGAAATTTAATGAAAGAGAAGAAAAAAATTAAGTAATCAAAACTCTTAAAAGGTGTCAAGAAGTATATTTCAGACAACAGTGGATGGTTTGGTATTTTAGAGAAATAAATGTCAAAGGGGGAAATAGGTAATTAATCACAGCTAATTATCCCAGTCATCCATCCTTCCATGCATCCATCCAATCCCACTTAGCACATATGGAAACTAAACAGTAATGAAATGGAAAGATATAAGTTGATCAGGCATGGTGTTGCAGGCACCCTGGGAATCATTTACTTTTAACAAAATAAAAAATACATTTTGTTAGAAATAGAAATTTCAATATTGTTATAATTGCATATAAATGCATCCATTCATATCTATTTGAAATCCATTTTCTGTGCCTTGTCTTTTAGTCTAATATGAAGCATGTGGCCTTTTCTACCTCTCATGTTCAGCATGAGGGGCCTGCATTGACACGCACAGTCAGTGCCGTATTTGGGGAGGATGGTGGCCCATCCATTATTGATACACACTTATGACTGATGATAACACAATCTCTGCTCCTTGCATTTATAAATTGTATGTATGGTATAAACTATGTTGGAAATGTGTCCATAAACAGGTAGCTTTCTCTCTCCATGAGCCTCCTTATATGCGCAGAATTGTTTAGAAACATGTAAAGACAACCGTGAAATTGGCACACAGGGAAAGACATGTAACAGGGATGCTAAAATCAAAGGTACCTCTGTTTGATGTGAAGAGCTACTATATGAACAGGGCTCTGTATACCTAGAATATGCTATTTAATTAGTGTTTAATGTTTGATTAAGACTATGAAGAGGTCTTCTCCATGTAAGAACAAGCATTCACGTTGTCTAGTCTTTTCAGATTCATTCAGGAAAACATCTGGAAGCCTTTGTATTGTGT
This sequence comes from Craseonycteris thonglongyai, assembly GCA_004027555.1. NCBI lineage: Eukaryota > Metazoa > Chordata > Mammalia > Chiroptera > Craseonycteridae > Craseonycteris > Craseonycteris thonglongyai. Next base: position 13,610 of record PVKE010015557.1, read on the forward strand.
TCTTAGCTCTGCCGCTCTGTCTTATTGTATCATTTTCTCTTGTTCCTATATGTCATTCTTTGCCTTCTGCATGACAGAAATGTTTTGTGGTTCCTTCTTCTTCATGGCACTGTAACATTATGCCACATTTCTTAGGTTGAACTTGAGTTTACCCTTAGAGAGTTTTTTTTCTTCTTGCCATGACTTCTGTTTCTCTAGAACATGTGACATAGAAGATATTTGGGAGTTTTAAGAAGTCTGTGGATTTCTATAGCAAGCAAGTAGCCATTGTGTTTGAAGGGGTACATTTATAACCAGGGCTCTGGTGTCATTAATCTTTCTTTTATTTCTATTACTTTTTTGGTGAAAGGGAAATATTTTGCTGCCCTTAACCATCAGGACTGCAGACCATATTCTGTTTTCTAGATATTAGAGAATAATTGCAGAAGTATGCATTGTATGACTTATGGAATATATCCTGACTCCAACATGCTAGTTTTTTTTTGTTTTTGTTTTTTGCCATTTAGGAGAAATGTCACCTTTTTTCTGCTGTTTTTCCTCTGAAGTTCATTGTTTGAAAGAACAGTGACTCTAGTATGGTGCTAATCTGGGTTTGGTTTGATGGAATAGCAGGCCCATGAGGAATGAGAAGAAAAGCTCATGCAATAGATATCATTATCTAATATGATCATAACATTGGAGTTTATATCTGAAATGAAGACAGACGAAAAAGAGTGCCTAGAGTAACATAGGTTAGGAAAGACAGAAAAAAAAAAAAAGACCCTCAGTAGGGACAGGTAAGTGTTTGCTATATATCCTGCGTCCATTCTGGACTTTGGCACTGTTCTGAAGGGGGAAGAAGGTGAAATAGCAGTGGTTATTAGGGCTGGTGGCTAGGTTTGTAAAGTATAACTCATCTGGTCTTTAGGAACTCAGCAATGGATGACACTCAAAGGCTCATAGTTATGAACACCTTGGGGGGTGATAGAAGTACAACATAGAAATGTTCTTGGAAATAAAATCACCATTCATCCCAGACATGGAGAGGTGCTAGTCAGACAGAGCCTGCATCTTCCAGTGATATCCACACTGTGGGCTGAGGATGGGTTTGCCATGGTTAAAATCAGTATTCCAAGACTTGTATGTTTAAAATGAAAAAAAAGACTGGTGGCTGGAAACCTTATTCTTCTTTGTTACTGTTTTTAAAACATCAGGACATCAACTTGTCTCTTGGGACTGTGCCCAGGAGGTCTAATTTTGCTGAAGGATCCAGTCAAGGCTTTGGAGTTGGTTTAATGTTATAAATTGGTTGTGTTTTGATTTTGCTTGGATTTGTGGGAAAAAATAAAAAGTCAACATCTAAGAGAGGCAATTCCAGCTTCTTCCTACCTCCCAGGAAATTGTATTTTGGTTGTTATATTGAATACACAAAAGTAAAAAATACCCCTCTGAAAATGTTCATGCAGCATGAGCAGTTCCCGTTTGAGAACTTGTATTCCCTTGGATGAATGGGATAATTTTATTCCTAGAAGCACAGGGATTCCTTTCTTCTTTTTAGTTATTATAATGTTGGAATAAATTCTTGCCTCCATTGGCTTCCTAAAGTGTGTATGCTTGAAAGGATATGCTATGGATGACTTTACATCACCAGAGGAATGAAAGGGAATGAGGGTGAGGGAAGGCTAAGCAGAATTATAGCTTCAGCTACAGCCCAAATCAGTGAAGGCTGAAATAGTAAATCACTGAGTCAAGAGATCCAGAAAATAGTCAGAAATGAAAAGTAAAATTAGGAAGCGAGTCAGGACCAGAAGTTATTATACAGGAACTAGAAGTGCTGATAGAGTGTTTATAAAAGCAAATAAACATACAGATATATGGTTTGAGAGATAACCATGGAACTTTGCCTTGTCTTGTCATCTTTCTGCAATAGTAAGGACTATTGACTTTGGGCTGTGGTGTGAGGAGATTGAGACCTCAAGGCCATGCATCTGACAACTATCGGCACACTCTGTTTTCCTAGGGATGGGATTGAGGGAGTATGGAATGTCCTAAAAGTTTGATTTTAGAAAGGATGCCTGTGCTGTGAAGCCTTGCAATTTCTGTAAATTACATCAGCATTCCTTGGTCCATGCCATTTGGAAACATGTATCGCAAATTTAATTTCGTTAATTCACAAGTCTATTTTTTACCTGTTCAATTTAATACCATTCAAATTTGCCAACGAGTGATATGCCAGTTTCCTGCCAGACTACTCAAGGGAAAATGTGAATCATCAGTGGCTAAATAGCTTTTCTTGACATTGAATAAATTTTCTACTTCCGATTTAGCAATGATGCATGTACATAACTGACCTTAATAGGAAAATAAGGTCTTTCTACACTTTATCTAACTCAAGTCTTCACATAATTTTTCTTTATTGTGGACTTCTGTGTATTTTACTATAGGTGGCTTTATATGTGTATGCACATGTATAACATAATATGCTAACATGTAGTTTTACATATAAAATACCCCTGGCTACGTACAAGAAAATGACATAGAATTATTAATTTGCTGCTTTATTTAATATTAATTAACTCTATGTTTCCCATAGAATTTTCAAGCATATTTTATCTAAGCCTTTTAACAACTCTTTGAGGTAGGTAATAGTCTTCTTCCCATCTTCCAATAGAAGAAACAGATTCTAAGAGGTCAAAACACTTTCTGTAAAACTGATTCAAATGAAGTTTGTCCACGCGAAAGCCCATGTTCATTTCCATTGTCTCATGCTGTTGCTTTTCTTCCTGTGTTCTTAATCTCACTGACAACATGGACCAGTTTGTTTTGTTAGTGTAGCCCATAGACCTTAAATGTAAGTGTGAAATTTATTGCCATGGTACATGCATTATAATTGCAGCCCTCCATTTCTAATATGTGTGACTGAGTCCATTGGGGGAATTTTGTAGGTAAAATTTGCGTGCCAAATTTATCTTCCAAGAAATTTTCAGTGCGTATGGATAATACATATTAGCAATAGGTTTTTAAGAATTTCAAAACTTCTGAATTCTTTTTAGATAACCACATGAAAGGTAATCCTTGTGGTTTAGAAAGATAAAAATATTCCTTGGAAAAACAAAAGAAAATTAGCAAAAATTAGTCCAAACACAAACACCGCAAGAAAAACTGTATAACTATATACCCATAAGTATATGTTAATAAACTTAGCAACAAAAATATACAGGACTTCATGATGTGACTCATTAAAAATGAATTTAACTAGATGGTGGCAGAATATGAATGCATGAAGAATGGTTACAGTGAATGTGCAAGTGTAGGCTTTCTTTTAGACCAAGTATTAGGGAAGAAAATTGCATATTTGATGTCTTGCGGTTTCTAGAATGCTGTTTTTGTTTACGGGTTGGGTAAATGCCAGTGGTTTCAAAAATAAGAATAGAAATCATATATTATTGTGAAGTTATTTTAAAACAACAGATGCAAGGCAGGTCATGGAATGTTTTTGTGGCTGTTGGTCAAGAAAATGGAACCAGATCCTATAAAGGATCAAGGGTATAATTTCTATTTTGATATCTCCAAAATTAATATTGTGAATGCCTCCCCTGAAACACATGTTATGGGGAAATATCAGACTATTGGAATATTTGACCTGAAGGGTAATTGAAAACTGAATAATTTTTTCTCCAGATGTGAATGAAGGTTGTTTATTTCAATGAAGTAGGAATGATGTTAAAATATATAAAACTCTTTGTTTCCCCTTTGAAATTTTTTTCTCAGGGCTACTTTGACAGAATTTGTGGATGACTTTTTAACTTCATAGAAGTAGCTCCTTATCTCATGTTAACTATTTCTGGGTAAGATCTGAATATTTGGTAATATGCTCACATTTCACCATCAAAATCACCAAAGTAAAGTAGTTATAGCCCATGGAAAAGGATGAGCTACAAAAATTATTTCCAATAGGATATTTATTTGATTTCCAACCTGTGCTATACATTTGAAAGAATTCCTTTACGGGAAAATTTTTGAACTTAAATGGATAAACTTTATACAAGGTGAGAGCTTCAGGCCACCAGAGAGAATCTTTTGTGGACAGTTGGGATAATGCTTGTGTATCTGATAGTCCAAACAATGAGCTACTTTTAGCTGTTTCTTGTGAAGCTATTGCTTAAGTGTTTACTTTGTTTGTTAAATAATCTATTTACTGTAATGTTTGCCTTTCAGGAAAGAAAATGTAATATGAAATTTTGTGTTTGAAAGAATTTTTCAACTCTGTGCAGTTATTGAAATCTCTCTCTCATTTGTAACACAATTTCTGGATCATTATGTTGTCTTCAACACTACCCACAAATACAGCATAGAAAAAAAAATTTTTTTTCTTTTCTTTTTTTTGTGTGTGAAGGTTTGATTGCTTGTTGTGCCCCGTAAATGTCCCAGGTATTTCCTGGCTGGGTCACCCCAGGTGAATATAAAATATTCTCCCCCTACCCCGAGATAACTGCTTGTGTCTTCTTGGCTTATCTATGGTCAAGGCAGTAAAAGGCAGTGTTGTGCTACCCAAATAGTTCAGCCCGTCCAGGTTGCTCATGCCTTAATTCATTCTAGTGCATTTCCAAAACCACCAGAGTGACTGTCTTAAAACATAAATGTGATTAAATAATTTTCCTTATTAAAATCTTTTAAAAGCCTTTAGGATGTCTTTCCCACAGGGTGTAAAAACTTCAGAATCTGGCTTGTTGATTTGGGCTTATCTTGAGTGGTCTGATCATGCTGAGAGACTCTGCCCACAAAGCTCCCTGCCTGAGCATAGGCACAAGGGAACTCTTTTCTTTCTGGGGTTACTAACAGTGAGTGGTACCCACAGAGGTTTGACTGGCTCCTCACATGCTACTGTATGTAGAGAATTCTTTCATTTGATGACAGGATTTTCTCCTTTCCCAAATCATGTATGCCATCAAATTTGTTGAGTTTTGGATGGGTTCTAGTACCAACAATGATGTACCTGCAGCCCTTTCTCCCCTCTGATACTCATATTTGCTGGAGATCTGGTTATCCTTCCAGACACCTGTCTATATGATACAGTTTCTCAAGAACATTGTTACTCCTGCTAAGGATTTTGGCTTCTTCATAGGCAGCTAGATGAGCATAAATCCTTAACTGGAAATGTAGTTCAAATTGCTTCATAAATGCAGAGCTCTTTGGCCACTGTGTAAATTAGTGGACACAGAATTGGATCTTGAAAGGAGTGTACCTGGCCCCATATATGTGGGCATAATTCCCTTATATCACACAGCACACTACAATGAAATCACATATTGTCCATGAAATCATTGCCAAGACCAAAGTCATGAGTTTTTCCCTATGCTTTTTTTTTTAATATATATTTTATTTATTTATTTATTTATTTTGACAGAGGAGAGAGAGAGAGAGAGAGATACAGAGACAGAGAGAGAACTGAACTAGGGGAGCTCCCAGTTCAGCATATGGTTCCGCACAGGCCGGGGCCGGGATTCGATCCTCGGTCCCCGGCGCTGCAAAGTGAGCGCCTAACCCACTGAACCATCCTGGCTTCCCCTCCCTATGCTTTTTTGTAGGAATTTTACACTTTCAGGTTTTACATTTTGTGTGTGTGTGTTGTCAGTTTAGGGTCCAATTTTATTCTTCTGCATGTGAGTGTGCATTTTTCCCAATTCCAATTGTTGAAGAGACTAATCTATCCTCATTGTAGATTGTTTGGATCTTTGTTGAAGATGAGTTGACTGAATATGTGTCGACTTATTACTGGTTCTCTATTCTGTTCTATTAGCCTATATATTTATCTTTATGCCAGTACCATACTGTTTTAATTACTGTGACTTTGTAATATATTTTGAAATAAGGAAGTGTGATGTCTTCAGCTACATCATAACCACAGGCCACTAAGTAAAACTAGCCAAGTAGAACTACATCAAGCTATAAAGCTTCTGTCCAGCAAAGAAAAAAGGCAACATACAGGATGGGTAAAAATATTTGTAAATCATATATGTAAGGGGTTAATTTCAAACCATGTAAGGAACTCCTACAACTTAATAGCAAAAGATTAATAACTCCAGGAAAACATGGCCTGATATAGATATTTCTCTAATAAAGACATGGCTAACAGGTATAGGAAAAGATGCTTAATGTCATTAATCATCAGAGAAATGCAAATGACTATGGTGAGATGTCAATTTACACCTGTTAGGACAGCTATTATTAGAAAAAAAAAAAAGATTATAAGTTTGGGGGAAATTGGAACTTTTGTACACAGCCGGTGGAAATACAAAATGGTGTAGCTCCTACAGAAAACAGTATGGAGGTTTTTCAGAAAAATTAAAAATAATAGAACTACCATATAATCTAGCAATCCTACTTCAGGGTATTAATCCAAAAGAATTGAAATCAAGATTTTGAAGAGGTAACAATTTCTTGTTATTACAGCACTATTTATGACAGCCAAGCTATGTAAACAACCTAAAACTCTACTGAGAGATGACTAGATATTGAAAAAGAGGTATATACATACAATGAAATGCCTTTTAGGCTTAAAAAGAAGGAAATCATGTCATTAAGTGACAACATGTATGAACCTTGAAGACATTATTCTAAATCAAATAAACCCATCACACAAAGACAGATACTGCATGAATCTACTTATATTAGATATATAAAATAGTCAAAAGCACAGAAAAAGAGAGTAGTATGGTGATTGCTAGCAGCTGTTGGAGGGGAAAGTGAGGAGATGTTAATCAAAGGGTGTAAAGTTTTGTTTATGCAAGATAAGTAAGTTCTAGAGATCTTCTGTATAATGTACCAATATTTAACAATACTATATTGTACATTTAGAATTTTGTTAAAAGGGTAAATTGCATTTTAAGTATTCTTACCAGAATAAAATAAGAGAAATAAAAATAAATTATCTGTTGTCTTTCTCCTCCACAAGGGTGTAAACTCTCTAAGGGCAGGTATTTCTTAGCTGACTTTGTATTCCCAGAATTTTGTACACTCCCTTGCACAATAGTAATTGTATTTGCAGGGTAATGAACATCGTGGCGTTGAGCTGTATCAATATGTTAAAGGTCAAAGGGATGATTTGTGGAGAGTTCATGTATCTCTGGAAATGATTCTTCATGGCATTTTTCAGAACAAAGTGAAATAATTCTGTTGTAGACCCATTCTGAGTGGTCAGAATGTGCATAAGAGTTTAGTACTTTTGTCCTTACTCTTTGTACTGGACCTGTTCAATGGCAATAATCATTGATACTTTTGGAAATAGTTTTTGCCTAGGAATCTTCTATCAGTCTTCATTGCTTTTGGCTATGTTATAAGAAAGTGTGCATGCCTAGATTTATCAAATCTTCCTCAGTTAACCGATCAATGTTTGTTGTATATTTGCTCATGAGAGACTAATGTATAATGGCAGTGGATGCAATGACTTTTAAAAAGTATTATGTTAATTTCAGAGTCGAGCAAACTGAAAACTTAATATTTGTGCACACTGTGCCTTCTATCTCATATAAGAATTGGTTTGTCAATCATTCTAACAAAAATGAAAGTACAATACACTAAAAATCAGTTGACAGAAACATAAATAATGAAATAATTGCAAATAACCCAAAATAAGCATGCAGGTCAGGTTACATATGGAAAAGCATAAACAAATAGACTTCATTGCTTCACTGGCTATAATTATTTCCAGTCAATTAGTTTATAAATTCCAGATTTTTTTTATTTCACAGCATAATATGATATAAATAAATACCTGTTTTTCAGAAGGAAAACTGCACTGTGTGTATTGGTCTAAAGATATGAGCATCTCCCTATAATTTGTGTGGTGTTTTTTGCTAGCCACATAATTTAGCTTTGATAAATTACACATGATACAGTTGTCCTTGATGGTTGACCACCTCCAAAGCAGACGCCTAAAAGACTCATTATAATACTTGCATAAAAGTTGGGTCAGTGACCACAAGACAATGGCCACTCCAAAGCAAATAAACAAGCAGAAATACAGTGGTGGTCACAGTCAGTAGAGAAGGGGCAAGTCAGCCTACATAGGAGAGAAAGTAGAGAACAATGGTGAGTAGGAAGGTCTACTCACCTCTATGATAAAGCTTCAGAAGGAAGTGAGTGCTCCACTTACTAAGCTTGCCTTATTTACCACCCAAAACATTATCTTTATTTATCATAGATTTAAAGAAATGTTAAAAGTCATAAGTAAAAAAAGTACAAGGAATTAGATCACTCAGCACTCAAACCCTTGTTTTCCTAATTTCCCAAGTTGTCTTTGGTTTTGGGGCTATCCTATCTATGCCTCTATTTCCTCATCTGTAAAAATGGAGTAATACCTATATTTTAGAGTTGAAAGATAAAATCAATTCATCTAGGAGAAAGTACCTGACACAGTAGCTGGTATGTCCACCAATGTTAGTTTTCTTGCTTCTATCCATTTATGCATCTTCCCAATCCAGCCTACATATATTTATTGTGGGGCCATTTGTGTCAGGTTGTGTTCTTGACCCTGACAACATGATTTCAAACAACATGATTCTATGGAATATAGTTTCTACTCTTACCTCCTAATTCTTAGTGTTATAAATTTTTTTTCATGCAAACAAAGGTGTTCAGAACCCCAAATATGATCACAAACTCTTGCCTTCTAACTCTTTAGCTATGACAATTGATCCATTTCCAGGGTTCTCCTCACTCTTCTCTGACTTCTAACTTCTTTTTGAACATATTTCCTAAGCTCCCTGATTCTATGGGACTTTTATAGACTAATTCCACCTAATTCAGTCACTGTGGTCATTTTGACACTTTCTAAAACTAAGTGCATAATAGTTATGTGCAACTGTAGTTAAGCAATGTATGTCTAGTGTGTTTTTGGCCATTTGAAAAGTTTTCCACATTATATCATATGCAGTGATATAGACTAGATTACCTTTGGACTCCTAAACCCTAATAGCAATAAGTATTTGAAGATAATGAGTGGCCATCCATTTATCTTCTTTCACCCCTGATCTTTATTTTCATCATGATAGAGAATGGGATACTTATTTAGACTCTTAATTTGGAGTAGTTTCTGTGTCTTCACTACCACTGAAGTATCCACCTCCGTTCATCAACACACTTCTCCTCAGTGCTATCTATCCACAGTTTTAACTTGAAGCTCATGGCTCAAATCTTGTTTCCAGGAGTGATTTTTCAGCAGCCCTTGGTCCTGTTGATGGTTGTGGTACAATAAATGGACTGATACTAGAAGTTAATTTTTTATCTAAAGTGCTTAATAATAAATTTTAATTCAAAATGATGGCATAGTAGGGTCTATATCTGTGTCTCAAGTCTCTAGTTTCATGTGCCAAGTGTATATATCATGAGTTATAATTTGTTAGTAGCCAACCAAAGGTTTGGAAGAAAATTCATAATTTAAGAAAATAAATGATAACCACTGTGACATTTAGACTTACTACTTAAAAGTAGTAAATGTGCCTTTTCATTATCTATGTTACAGTACATGGTCAGAATAGTTTAATAAGTAAGAAATAAATCCTCATGTAAACCACTCTGTTGTATTCATTAACCGTCTAGAGAAACAACTTATAGGCCATTAACTCCTCTATGATCTTCAAAGGAATAAAAGAAGAATCCAACAATCAACCATGAACACTGAAATTTTGCTGTTTAAAATTTTTTTTTTTATTGTTTTTGACAGAGAGAGAGGGAGTGAGAGAGATACAGAGACAGAGAGAGAACTGAACTGGGGGAGCTCCCCAGCTCAGCACATGGATCCGCACGGGCCAGGGCCGGGACTCGATCCCAGGTCCCCGGCGCTGCAAAGTGAGCGCTTAACCCACTGAGCCATCCCGGCTTCCCCAATTTTGCTGTTTTAAATGTGATATGTTGGAAACTACTAAAAACTTTATGGGCTTCACTAGGAGAAATGTGGGCCTCCTAATAATTAGAGGCTTATAAAAGAAAAATGAGAGTGGAAAAAATAAGAAGAGCTTATATAAATCCATGGAGTTTGTCAACAGAAGCAGAGTCAGTGGCTATGAATAGAGTGATGAAGCAAACACAAGGCCACTCTGTCCTTGGAAACACATGCACAACCCTCAAAAGGCAGATTTTGCCTCTTAAGCAAATGTGACAACAGGCAAAACAAGCAAGGAACTGACAGCTGATTAAGGGACCTATAGGGTAAAGCTTTTGAAATGTTCAGATACCTGAATTATTTTCTAAGCAAACCCATGAGCAATTTGGACACAAAAATTAGAAGGTAGAGAGGAGGGAAAATGAAAGTTTATTTTTAGCAATAAAAGAGTAGGTAAAATGTTTTCTAAATTTCTACTTTCATATTTACTTTATTCCTGTCTCAGTGATTCATCTAAGAAAAAACAGATTTAATCTAATATTACTGCAATGGAACATTATATTATCTTGCAATGTCATTTGAAAACATATATAGTGAATTACATTATGCTACATTGAGTATCATCTGAAACTCAGTTTCATAAAATTAATTTGATTTTTTTCATAGCAATAGCAATGTGTATTTCCTTTCAGATTTTATATGTAGCAGGCTCGCATTATCTTGGCTTCAAAAGGATGCATAAGCAAGATACATAGCAGCCAGGGCATTGCTTTGTCCTCTAGTTTTCTTATGCATTGGAAGTTGTTGGTTGATTTAAAACCTGAAGTTGGTCCATGAGAGCCAATTCTGGCTTTTTAATGGTCTGGGACATGATTTACCTTCTGACCTTTGTCTATCACAGAGCCTAACATGCCTTTACTTCCTAGATTTTTGTGATTCAAACAAGACAGCTTGGGTATGAACAGTTGACACTGAAAATTGCTTAATTAACACAAAAGTGCCAATCAAATAGATCAAGGCTTTTTTTGTTTGTTTGTTTTGAGTGTTTTCAACATATTGAATTCATCCTATACATGGTTGAAGCAATTTGAGCTTGGGGCAAATATAGTCCTTCATTCTTTACTTCCATGCTGTTGCTTAGGCAAAACTTCTTTGGCACCATCTTTCATCTCTTCTGAAGGAAGGTTGAGGTAAGTTCTCTTTGGTTAGGGCTACTTACGTGATCTTTATTTTTATTCTCTTCTGAATACTTTCTTGTTATGAAGGGCTAAACATTATCTACACAGCTTGTCTGTTTCTCACCCTCCTTCCCTCCCTCCCTTTCTCTCTCTCTTCTCTCTTTCTCTCTTTGTCTCTTCCAACCCCCCTCTCTCTGCCTTCTTTCTTTCCTTCCTTCCTTCCTTCCTTCCTCCCTTCCTTCCTTCCTTCCTTCCTTCCTTCCTTCCTTCCTTTATTTTTCTTTCTCATTCTCTCTCTCTTACTTTCTTTTTCTTTCTTTTTTGATTTCTTGTTCTATGACTTCATATCCTTCTCTCTCACTGATACTTCACTGGCAACTTCATTCCTTTTGATTTATTCAGTTGAATGTTTCCCTGTACATCAAAATTAGGTGGCACATTGGTGAGCAGGACACACTTGTTGCTTTCAAGGAGTTTATAATCTTGTAAGGGAGAAAGGTAGATAGGGAATTGTATATATGGTAAGTGCTCCAGTTGTACATATGGGATAGGAATATATATGCATGGCTGCAAGAATAAGTACAAATGGTTGTCATTTCTGAGTATGAGAGCATGAACAAAGCCATTCAGATTTTTTTACTCAGGAATTTGAACCAGGAATACTGATTAGCCAATTAGCAGTAGGCACTTAATCAGAAAGGTTATAAAGAAAGATAAGAACTTAGGATAATTATAAAGAAAGATAAGAATTTATATTTCTTAAAGAGAATATAAGAAAACAAAGGACAAAAGTCAGTATATATAAAGAAAATTAGAAGAAGCACCCACCAAAAGGAAATCAAAGCATCACAAGAGACCATGCAGCATCTCCTAAGAGGAGTAATTGCTGGAAGAGCTGTGAGGATGGTGGGTGCATAGGGAAGAAAGAGACTTGGTAGTCATGCATCTTGGATTATATTGTTCAAAATATATTGACTCAGTGTTTCAGAGGCTGAGGTAGAAGATAATAGAGTGTAGCTGTTTTCAGCATTGTGTCTAGAGTGGCCATGTTGTGTGATCTTTGGAAAATGAAATTCTAATACTTATGTTCTCTTCTATAACATGGAAGAAATAATAATAATTATCTTTAAGGTTATTTTAAGAGTTGATGAGATAATCCATGTAAAGTGTTTGGCATTACTCCTTGTGCATCAAATGTTCTAAAAAATATTACCTTTTATTCTTTTATTCTGCCTCAGTACACTGAAAGGCATCTAAATTAGTGATTTTCCAACTGGGTTACATTTATCAGGGCATGATATAATAAATATGGTGGCAAGTAAACAGCAATTTAAACAAATAACTAGAATAGCATATATAAGAAACGTTTTCTCCAGTAAAGGTATTATTTGCAAAACCTTTTTTTTTCAACCACACAAACACGTGTATGTGTGTGTACAAGACTGTGCTCATAACAATTTAGAGACCAATACACTATGTGAATGCCAGATGGGTAATAAATTGGATCATGAAATATACAATTCATTGATTTTCTAACTTTAACTCTGAGAAATGGACATTGATTTATCTATTAGTGAAACCAAGGCCATAATGCAGGGTTGCTCCAGACTGTGGTGTTCATAGGTATATATGTGAAAGCACAAAACAGATGCTCATAACTTCACACCTCCTGCTAGTAGGGGTTTTGGAATCTTAAAGCTGCATTTCCTTCAATTAGAAAGTTTCTGTGTCTCTGCTGGGATTACCACTGTGCTGACTCTCTCTCATATCCTTAGGGTAAATAATGAGAGATTTGTTAAAAAATGTCTTTTCCTACTCTTTGTATAATCTGTGCATATAACAATACAGAGGACATCAGTAGTTCAACCCCAAAGTTCTAAATCATGCACCTGGTTGATTTATCAGAGTGAAATATAAACATGTGCAGATACTAATTACCCAGATAAAAGATAATCCAAGTACTCATCTCTGAAAAATAGTTGAAAAGCATTTTAATGAGATAACATTTAAGTAATAGCAGAGCCCCTGAGATAAAGTAAGATGAAGATAAGAGGAAATGTGTGAATTGTGCAGAACATATATTTTAATTTAAGAGTGTATACCAAAAAGGGTAGATAAATTTTTTTTTTTGGAATAAAAGTGATAATATTACAAGAAGAAATATAATAATATTCTGGAATCATCAGCACTAAACAATGTTAGAAAAACCTAGAACAGGAGGAGTTTGAAGAGAGGAGTAAATAAAAGTATTGTAAAGATTGCATTGCGTCAGGTTGGAGATATGGGGAAGCATCTTGATTGATTGGAGAATGATACCTCTGCTGGAGACATAAAGTTGGTTGTCATTAGCATATTAGCACATGGAGGCAATTTGAGTTAATATTGAAAGCTGAATTCTCCTGATATTTTTCATTCTACCTTCCTAGCAGTTCTATGAGTCTCTTTTGTTCTTTAAATACATTCACAGCCTTCTTGCTTTTACCTAGTCTTGTCACATTAAAAAAAAATCTGTAGGTGATGCTGGGATAGCTCCTTGGTTGAGTGCTTGTTTCACAATTGTGAGGTTCAGGGTTCGATTGCCAGCCGCAGCCTGTGCAAGTCCATATGCTGAACTGCAGTGCAACTGATAACTACCACAATGGCACAGTAGTGAAGGTTCATTCCTCCCACACAGGAGCCCCTGATTCAGTCCCCACCCTGTACGACCCCACATCCACCTGTGTCGAATGAAATCGTGTCATAAATGAAATCATGTAATGACGTACAACTATGGAGACTGCTCTGGGCCCTCCCCTCTTCTCTCTCTCTCTTTTCCCTCTCAAAACAATAAAATAAATCTTAAAAAAAAAAAAAAGAAAGAAAAAGAAAAAAGTCTCCACACTGAAATCTCTGAAATTTATATATCCAGCTCTGACTATTGCCTTGAACTCCAGATTCTTAGTTCCCATTCCTCGTCAATCTGTTCTATCTACAGACTTCCCTAACTCAACCACTGGTATCTCCATCATTCTGATTGTGCTGGACTGTCTTCTATTACAGCCTATCTCCAATAGAACAGTAAATCTAGATTTGTTTTAAAAATAAATACAAAATCTGACCACTTGTTATACATCTACACAATTGTTTTCTGAGTTACTTCTATAGCCTGCTGACTGGTTTCTCATTTTTTGCTCTTGTCCCTCCTGTGGTCTATGCTCAACACAGTAGTCTGAGTAATCTTTTAAAAATTCAAGTCAAATTTATACGGTGATGGAAAGAGAGCTGATTCTGGGTGGTGAGCACATAATGCGATGTTTAGACAATGTAATGTAGAATTGCACACCTGGAGACAATGTAATTGTTACCAATCAATGTCACCCCAATAAATTTAACAATTAAAAAAATTTGAAAAAATTTAAGTCAAATAATATCAGCTATGCCATCCTATACAGTATGTTCTTAACCTTTTAGAATGCACCTTCTATTACTCTGTTCTTTGCTCTCTAATACCCCCTCTTGGAAATCTCTTTCTGTAGATATATTAGTGGTTCAAATATTTTCTCATTTCCTTTATGTCTTTTAAAAAATGTCACCTCTCAGTAACTGACTTTCACCATACTATTAAAAATTGCATCTCTGTGATTCCTACCCCCCTCTCTTGTTTAATTTTTATTCATCAGAGTTATCACCATTTACCATACCATACATTTTGCTTTTGTAAAATATGTATTCTCCTCTGGAAAATAAGAAGCAGGGCCTTCCTTTTGTTGGTTTTGTTCCCTACTGCTTCCCTAGTACTTAGAATAGAACAGTTCCTGGCATATGGAAGGGACTCACTAAATAATTTTTGAATGAATGGGTGAGAGACAATAGACAAAGGAAATATAGATAAATATATGCAAAACAGATGTCAAGAAAAGGATTAATATCTACATAGAGAAAAAGATCTTACAAATTCATAATAAGAAACCTCACTAGAAAAACGAGTGAAGAATATTATTGTAAAGCCCAGTTGGTCTACCCAACATCCATTCTCTGTCCTTCTTCCTTACTACTAAAGCTCTAATCTCATTCAGAGAGTCCTAGATCCAGCTAAAGAGCTGCACCTTGTCCTCCATCTGAAGTGTGTAGAGGAGAACATGGGCTGTGATATAAAGGGGAATGAACATACAGTGCATGGGCAACAGTTAGATCTGATAGGTTAGACTTGGAGGTTTTGATAAAGTAGTAGTAGGCAATAAGATTGATCAGGGTGGGCAACTGAAAACGAAATTGGAACTTCAGATGAGAGAAACTTGGGTACCACTGTTCTCAAGAGATGAAAGAAACAGGACTCAGAGGCTGAAAGGGGGCGTGACAAGAGGGCAAGTCAAACAGCACACTTCTTGCACATGGATGACAGGGAAAGGACGAAACTAGGTGGGGAATGCTGAGGGTCCATGGGACATAAATTTAATCCAGAATTATTTTTTCCCTTTTGGAAATTTTAAATCTGCCTCTTAGAATTCCAAATAACATGACATCTTCACGTTTAAGTCATCTGAAAGTACAGGATAGATTATTGGTGCTAATGCATTCCCTGAGTGATATTAAACTTTTCAGACTGTGTGCACTTAATTATTATTCTTTGCCATCTCATGGACTCTGGTTCCTTCTGGATGCTTTAGGAGAGAATCTGTTTCCTCCATTTTTTCATCTAGATACCAATTGCATTTCTTGACTCATGGCACTGCATCCTATTGCCTTTATTCCCTGCTTCTCTTGTCACTGCCTTCATATAGAACCCACATTATCCAGAGTCTCATATCTGAGGCAGGGAATTGCTAGAGGTTTACCAAATATTTATTTTTTGGTGAAGAGAAACTCTTTTTAGATGGCCATTTTTCATGGCTCTTCGTTACCCTCCAAATGGAGCCCAAAGTCTTCATATTGATTTGCAAGGTCCTACATGATCTGACTTTACCTCATACCTTCTCTGGTCTTGCCTTGCGCCCTACTCCTTCACTTTCACATTCAATACCGGACTTCTCTTATTGCCTCAGATGGTTTCAGGATCTTTTCCTTTATTTTATCTGTTCGTCTTAATGTCCCCTGCACCTCTCTGTAGACTTACGTGTGTAAGTACCCATGTGAACACACACACACACCCACACACACACCCACACACACACACACACTCTTGAATATTCTTTCTTCAATCTAGGGGTCTCATTTAGAAGGTACTTACTTATACAAATCTTTTCTGACCCTGCAATTAATTTGGTACACTTGTTATATGCTATCATTGCAACTTATACACCTCTTTAACACCTCTTTGCATAATTGTAATTATTTTATTTGCCATCATTTATTTGCCCAACTTTCTTTACTTCCCCACTGGACTGAAAGCTTATTTAGGGAACTTGTCTGTTTCAGTCACCATGAACCCTAACACAATGCTTGACATATGAGAGAAGCTATTCAGTAAATATTTACTGGCTGATATAGTAGAAAAAGGACCCTCAATTTGGTGATATTTATCTCAATATCTCTTACTTACTTGATTTAAAGGGAGATTATATGTTTTTAAAAGACACTAGAAAAATCTTGTATTTTTTAAAACACTGAGAAACTTTTCCCTGTGTGTTAACGAGAAGCCTGATTCCTCTGAGATTACTCTTATCATTGTACCTCTGAGTCCAAAGAGAAAGCCATCGTGGTACAAAGGAGCACTTTAATGAAATCTAACCATGGTCCAGGCTTATTCTAGAATATAAGAGAATAATAGAATTTGTCTCTTCATTCTATGTGCTTTGATGACTCTCATCCACATAAGCTTATAACAACTTAGAGCTGAGTTCATGAAGGGACTTAACTGGTCACTTGGAACCTGCTGGGAAGGGCTTTTTAATCTGGTGCACACCCAGGCTCCTCCTATACCTCTAAGCCAAGGGAGGCCAGGTAGTTTTCTTCCCAATAATTGTCTAACTTGTTCTGCTCCTCCTGGTTTTCCTTTTATCTCTTCACACTGTACCGAAAAGTATTTCCTATTCTATTACACAAATTTTATTTTCTTTATGTTAAATATGTGTGCTTTTGCTATAATTGCCAAAACCAGAAGTGTGTTAGTATCCTATCTCTCTTTCTAGCAGATAACTCTTTAAATGAAGAAAACTATTCATTTTCAGCTTATCAGAGACTCTAACAAGGCTCTATTCTGCTTTCTGAACCCTTCTGGGTTGTAACAATGCACGCCATATGGCCTCATCAAACGCTTCTTTGCAATGGCTAATTTTTATTTTTTTTCCCCAGCAAGCTTTCCGTCTTGAATGTATGTGCTCGATGTGATTTTGCATATTCTTCTTTTATATAATAATCCAGATTCTTTGCTTTTCTGTTTTGTTCTTTCACCATTGCTTCAAGGTCTTTAGTTTAAGCATAAGATGACAGTGTCATCTACATATTTGAGGTGTCTCCAGTCCTTGAGTCCTTTTCTTTATCTGTAGAAACCTTGAAAGTTTTCTCAAGGCAGGAGGTGAAGAGTCTTAGTGAGATACCACCTATTAATTCTACACTACAGGCTGACCTTTACCACCCAATTTTTGAGTTAAATGTGACTCTATGATTTGTGAAGATATGTGTGGGGCACTTACCATGTGGGTCTTCTATTGCTTCTCTGGCAGGGCTTCCAACAAAGCATCAGTTTCCATTAAGTCAAAATTCTTTTCAAGTCCCACAAAAGCCCTACAAAATGACTTGTTTATTATCTATTGTTCAGCCTACTCTGCAGTTTGAAAGCAAATAAAAAATAATGCCCATTTTAACTACCTATACATGCTGGGTTACATCAGTTGTTACATGAAGTTTATTATCTATAAAAAAGGTGAATCTGTCATTGAACTTCTGGGCCACAGATAATGTTAATCAAATGATTAATTAAAAAGCAGCACTTCTAAATGAATAAATGTCGATTAAGGAAGTGGCTACACTATCAAATTGATTTAGGCAACAGTGTTTTGAAATTCAAAGTGCAAGCATTACAAAACAGGAAATAATACATAGTAATCTCAGGAACACTACACATATCCGCAGTGTAGATACAACTCATATCCAGGCAGACTCTGTGTAGTCTCATACATTTAAGTTCAGAGTTCTCCCGGGGTCAGTATATCCTGAGAATAGCCTTTGCTGTATCTGTTCTCCCCCTCTCTTCCTCTGTCTCTCTTCTCTTACCAGTTTTCCTCTTTTTCTTCTTTCCTTCCTTCCTCCGTGCTTTCCTTTCATCTTGGTAAGTGTTGTTTATGAAATAGGATTCTATGATGAAAATCATATGGGTGGTTCACAATATATATATATAAAGAGAGTCTGAATGGTGTAGAAAGATTCTTTATTTGTTATCTGTGGCTGAGTAACAAATTACTCCAAAACAGTAGCTTAAAACAACAAGTATGAATATTTGTTACCTCACAGTTTCCATGGGTTAAAAATTTGAGTTCAGTTTAGCTGGGAGCTTTTGACTCAATTCTCTCATGAGATTATAGTCAAGTGTCATCCGTTATTTATTTGCCAGTGTTTCTCCAGTGTCTAGGTAGTGTCTTGTGCCCAACTAATAATAAATATTTGCAAAATGAATGAACTATGTCAGTGCCTTTAAGAGCCATTACCAAAGATTTTTTCCAGTCCTGAGCTCTCCTTCCCATCAATCTCCTTGCATTTTCAGAAGTGTGGATAAACACACAGTCTCTGAAGACAGAATTCCTACATATATATCATAGTTCTGCTCCTTACTTTCCTGGAGGAAGCTGCTGGACCTCTCTGTGCCTTACTTTCTTTACTTGTATAGTTAGTTGTAGGATTGCTCTGGGAGTTAAACTGAAATAACCCACGTAAAGTTCAAAGAATATTTTCATATAGCTGACTCTTACTGATTATTCACTTCATTATTTGTCATTAATCAAGCATTTCTCATTATTTGATTATTCTCATTATACTTCTCATAGAAAGTCTTGCACCATTGTTGTTAACACATTTCAAATAGGATATGTCAGAACAATTACAATGGGGTCAGTCACCCATCTCCTTTTTCTACGCCGTGATATCCTTAAAACTGAGACCCTGTCTGAATTGTCTGGGTGTCTTTGGGGTAGGATTAAAATACAAGTACTTTTTAGCATGCATTCCTTGAACTTCAGACTAAGAATGAGCAGGAATGGTCTCTCTCTCTCTCTCCCTGCCAGCCCTAAGAAACTCTTAAAATTGTAGTATTACAATGCCTTTTATAAAGATGTCAAAATCATTTTGACTTAAGTGGGTACTTTGTCCCTTTAGTTTGGCCTAGCCCTTACTTACTTACTTTATTTATTTATTTATTATTTTTATTAAGTCAAAGTGGTTTGACACAGTAAATCCAGACCTTCTCCCATGTAATACTTTTTAGAAGCAGGTGGGGCATGCCTAAATAAGTGAAACTGATTTATCATGTGTATCTTTGGTTTTAATTCCTTATTTGCCTTGGAGCATTACCTATTTTCTTATAATGTCAAGAACACATCATTATAAATTACAGTCATTTCTGGCAACATGGATGGACCTAGAGACCATCATATTAAGCGAAATAAGTCAGACTGAAAGAATCAGGAAACATATGACCTCACTTATAGGTGGAATATAAAAGTGAAAGTA
>PVKE010015558.1:0-33293 GCA_004027555.1 Craseonycteris thonglongyai
ATAAACATAGGATTGCATTATTTTTTTGAATTAGTATTTTTTAAAATAAATTCCCAGAAGTGGAATTTCTGAAACATATGACAGCTCTATTTTTAATTTCTTTTTAATATTTATTTATTTATTTTTAATTGTTTTTTAACAGAGAGAGAGAGAGAGAGATACAGAGACAGAGAGAGAACTGAACTGGGGGAGCTCCCAGTTCAGCATATGGTTCCGCACGGGCCAGGGCCGGGATTCGATCCTCGGTCCCCAGCACTGCAAAGTGAGCGCTTAACCCACTCAGCCATCCCGGCTTCCCCTATTTTTAATTTCTTGAGGAAACTCCATATTGTTTTCCATTGTAGCTGCACCAATTTATAATCCCACCAACAGTATATAAGTGTTCCCTTTTTTTACATCCTTGCCAGCCCTTTGTTAATTTATTGATGATGGCTTTTCTGACAAGTGTAAGGTGGTATCTCATTATGGTTTTAATTTACAGTTCTCTGATGATTAATGATGTTGGACATCTTTTCATGTCAGTTGGATAGCTGTATATATTCTTTGGGGAAATGTCTATTCAAGTTCTCTGTCCATTTTTTTAAATTGGATCATTTGTTATTTTGGTGTTAAGTTGTATGAGTTCCGTATACATCTTGGATATCAATCCTTTTTTGGATGTATCATTCATGAATGTCTTCTCCCTTTAATAGGATTTTTTTGATTGTTTTATGGATGGTTAGATACTTATATTTATAGAGGTATAAGAAGAAGTATATGCTACACATTGGCATTATTAAAGAAATGACCTAATCAGTCCTCATTTAATTACTTAGTAAAAAAAGCTGTCTCCTTCAGTCCTACAGAGGCCTTCCATTTATTTTTTAATCTGTGGAGAATTTATAGCAGAAATAAGCAGCAAGGCCCCATGCTTGTCTATGAAGCACATCTAAATCATGAACATAGAAGAGATAAGTAGACGGATTAGTAGAAATTTGAAAGGGTATTTTACTCTTCCCATCATTGACTGTAGTGGAGTAGATATAAAAGTTTTTGATTCAGAAAGAATGAAACAGGATTAGCATTCATATTTCTTTCCCAAGGCCTCACCACCCTTTTAATTCTTAATCTGTAAGAAACATTTTGTAAAACATCTCTTCTTGTCAGCTCAATAGCTGTTATTCCTTTGGTACCCTGGGGCAGCTCATTTTCCTGAAAGCCCTGATGGTTGGGGGCATGGGGAGGGGGGCAGAGGTGCATGAATGTGTGAGTGCCCTGGGCTTCTTGAGTCTTATTGGCACCTTGGTCATGAGGGATGTTGGTTGAGCAGGCATCTGATTATGTGCACTTAAACAGAGTCTGGACGATTCAAGCCAGGGACTGTTTAAGAGGAGGCATGCCAGACAGCATTATTTTAGGAATGGTTCAGTGGTAAGAGCCTAGACTCCAGGGCTCCAATCCCAGCTCTAATATCTAGCAGTGTGAACCTGAGTGCATTGACCACTTTGTCTCAGTTTTTTCATTAAAGTGACAATAAAAATACAGAAGCCCTCTACTTACTAATAGTTTATATTTTCAACAGCAAGTCAGAGGCCCATTTGCTTAAGTTCAAAGTAAGCAATTTTGAATTTCTTTCAAAATGGCCATCTAAGCTGGTCCTTCAAAGTTTAAAACCAGGAATATATTCTCTCATTATTGGTATCTATTAGGGAGTCCTTTTGATCATTGAAAATCTGACAAAAAATGCAAACTATCTCCCAGATGCCCTCCAACCACAGATGATGCCCACCCACAGTGGTAGGAAGGAGCATTGCCAGCTCCAGCACCTGCACTCAGGGCCTGCCCCACTTCTTCACATGCTGAGGAGTTGGATCGGCTTACAAACCTATGAAACCATTCTTTGCACTGGGGAACAGCATTATCAGCAGCTATTTACCCCATGCTTCTCAAACCAATCCTGACCACTCCCAAGTTAATGTAGAATCCAGGACACAAAATCAATTGTATAAGGCACATAACTTTCTTAATTTGTGTTTTGAGCTTCTATTTAGGTTTACATGGCAAATATGAGGTAAAATTATATATGTGTGTGTGTGCATGTGTGCATGCATTCTGGTGTTATGTGTGGTCTGTGTATGGGAGAACCTTTTATTACTAGGTGGTTACATAATCTTTCCACTAGAAAGGATAGAAAATTCACCATCATCATTATCAGAACTGAGCAACTTACATGTATTGAATAAGTAAGTAGAAGATGAATCAAAACGAATGATCAGTCAAATTGGAACACCTAGGTTTCTTCATTAAAGCTTTTCTCCACTCACAGATAGTTTTGGATAGGAGTATCTTTAACAGACTTCCTACACTGATCAAGTGGAAAACTAATCAGTACATTGACCACAGTACAATGGTTACCAGAGGATAAGTTGGGTGGTGGTGGTGGTAGATGAGGGCAAAGGGGGTCAAATATACAATGGTAGAAGGAGAATTGACTCTGGGTGGTGAATATACAGTGCAATATATAGATGATGCATTATAGAATTGTATACTGAAAACCTATATAATTTTACTAACCAATGTCACCCCAATAAATTAGATTAAAAACAAACAAACAAACCCTGCCTGACATCTCTGCTTTATACTTTCATCTTGGACGAAACAACAACATTTCTTTATTTTATTATATCCCCAGAAATCTTTTTAGGCCAGTAAATCTCTCTGAAAACATAGCAGTAGTTAACAAGCAATGAAAAAACTAAACTTTTAAAGATTTATTTTTATTGTTTTTGACAGAGAAAGAGATACAGAGACAGAGACAGAGAGAAGGGGGAGGGCCCAGAACAGTCTCCCTAGTTGTACATGATCGGTTTTCCCACATAGTTTCATTCCACAGGTGGGCGCGGGGCTGCACAGGGCAGAAACTGGGCTGGGGTTTCACCCTGGTGAGAACCAAACTGGGGGCACTCCCCAGCTTAGCATATGGGTCAGCATGGTCTGGGGCCAGGATTCAATCCTCAGTCCCCGGGGCTGCAATGTGAGCGCTCAACCCACTGAGCCATCCCGGCTTCCCCCCAAAATTAAACTTTTAAAACTATTTCTTAAAATGAACTCTGGGATAATTATAAGCTCACAAGTATAAACATTTCAATCATAATTGAATTCAGGACTAAAGAGAATAATAGCTCCCATGCACCCCTGTGTGTGGAGCCCAGGACAGTGGCTGGCCCAGCATAAAATCCATTGATAACAATAGTCATAACAAATGTTCTGACATGCAAAATATAGGGGGAAAATCCTGGGCTGATGTTATTTTAATTTTTCTATGACTTCATGGAACTAGTCATTTACTTGTTAGCCATTCCTTCTTAACTATAGTTGCTTTAGTTTCTAAAATAAGATACTAGGCTAAATTATTTAAATAAAAAATTTGATAATTGCCATATACCCGGAATCTTTTTTTATTATTATTATTGTTAAATTTAATGGGGTGACATTGGTTGATAACAATTAGATAGTTTCCAGATGTACAAGTCCACATCACATCATCCATGCATCGCACTACGTGCCCACCACCCAGAATCAGCTCCCCCCCATTACCACATTTCCGGTGCCCACTCCCACCTCCCCCACAACATATATCTTATAAATATCAGTAAGAATACAAGTACAGATTTGTACTGAATTTTTTTGAATTTGAAGTCCGTGTTTGTCTAAGGAAAAAAATTTCAGTAATACTACACAGTACTTGGCGTATTTTTTTACTATGACCACTCTCATCCTAGGACATTTACTGATCAACCTCCATGTGCTGAAAAAACATCATTCAATGCCCCCTTTCTCCTTCTGCATGAGAATTTGATCTTTAACTTTCTAGCTCTTATCCCCTATAACCTAATAAGATAGAATAACATCTATGTTACTATGCCAATATTGCTCATGACAAAAATGACACCTAGTTGATAAATTGCATCTGAGCTGGAAAACCAAAACACCTGCTAGGAAACTATGCAGTATAGCTTTATGCTTACTTCAATGTGATGTTGTTAGAGGAGATATTTATTGGCTCCTGTGAAGCTTAAGACTTCTACCACAGGCAGCTTTCACACTTGCCTAGCATGAGGCTCATTTTCTTACAGTCGAGATGTCACCTGGAATACAAGAGAATAGCTTCTGGATGGCTGTATGGATTCTCCAGGGCATCCTCCAAAGAGGAGAATTGATGCTGCCTTGCTGGCAGGCTGTATTTCTTGTGCTAGACTTCTCTGAGTAACTGAACTGCCAAGTGTGGCCTATAGGAGACCTAGGAGTCTGTTAGAGAAACAGGGCCTGATGGATATTGACTACCTATGTCATTACTTTCTCATAGAAGCTGTAGACAGATGAGAAATGGTGTTTTTTTTTTTAAGACTCATACATGCATACATTCTTTCATACATCTATTGAGTGATCACATAAATCAATTCGAGGATCAGTGGCAGCATAGGCACTTGTTCATGCTAATTCTGTGGAGTCAGAGTTAAATCAAAGATGATCAAAGAAAAGGGGTAAAGGGCACAAAGGAGTAC
Source organism: Craseonycteris thonglongyai (assembly GCA_004027555.1). Taxonomy (NCBI): domain Eukaryota; kingdom Metazoa; phylum Chordata; class Mammalia; order Chiroptera; family Craseonycteridae; genus Craseonycteris; species Craseonycteris thonglongyai. Next base: position 4,545 of record PVKE010015558.1, read on the forward strand.
CTTAACCTATGTTACCTGTCTATATTTATCTATCATCTATATCTATCTATGTATCATGTATCTCTCTCTCTCTCATCTCTCATCTAGTTATCTCTCTATCCATCCATTCATCTATTTATTATCATTAAGGTTTTCCTTTATGAGCTGACAATATCAAGATATAGTTAAGAATAACTTATTATAGAGTATAATTTGAAAACACAGGTCTTCTGAAAAGCTAGAAGTAGCAACAGGGTATTAGAGTTCTTTGGTAGTTTTAAAGGTCCTAAAAGTCAGGAAAGATATTGAGGGACAAGTATGTTTCTTTTAAGGAGGGCAACCTTTAAAGATATGGGTAGATGTGGTATGTTCTTCTTTTTTGTTCTATAAGTAGTATTGCAAATAAAAATTGTGGGGTATCATATTTGTAATATTGATTGATGGAATTGCTAGCCCTCTAATTAAAAACAAAATTAGTTCTAGAAGTGTTGAAGTAGCTTTACTTTTTAATAGCTTCATTTTTATATTAGTGTTTTTTTATACATTTGTCAGAAAAATATATTTATTTCCAGGAACCACAGCTAAAATCACGTGGCCATATAACAGGATTTCAGTAGCCACTAAAAGTTGTCTATCAGGCCAGCTTCAGAGCCATGTCCAGAGCCAATCCAGGAGCTCCCTGTGTATAAAATGCAGGGAAAAGACACAGCGTGAAGGCTCCCTTCCATTCCATGGTCTTTTTCTTGCTAACTGTGATGGGCCCTGTGTGAATCTGGGTAATTCTTAGAGATTCCACAGACGAGTTGGTGGCTTGTCCCAAATAAGTAATTCTACCTCCTTTGCCTATGTTGCACCGACAACCCACCACATCAGCATGCTTATTTTGTTGTGCTGGAGCCATCTGCTTACAGGGGTGTGTTTCCCACCAGATTTCTGTGTGAGCACCTTGAGAATTGACTGGGTCCCTTTTATCTTTGATTTTCCCACAAGTGTCAAAACTAGTAAGCTTTAGAAATGAAGATAAACTTTTGGCTAAGTGAACAAGCAGTCTCAGGTTAAGAATCTGGGAGGCAATTCTAAAACTCTGGACAGGGTTTGTATATTCTTTATCAAAGAAAGAAAATATAAAGTAGTTTAGAGAGATTATTGATAAAATTGTTTTTCATTCTGCCAAATTCAATTTCTTCATATTGTGCTCTATCCAAAGCCATCAGAGCCTTCTGGGTCTCTTTTCTATCTTGGACACATGCTTATTTCCAAATGTTCATCATGCCAAGATTCTGTTATCTAATGTGGGCACTCAGAACTCTAAATAGGTGCTAATAACTGTTGCTATTCAGGATACCAAATGAAAAATTAACAATGCAATCACATAAAATTCCAGCAATAGCGTCACAATCACTCTGCAAAACAACAGTTGCTTACAGAATCTTCCTTTGCTTCTATATTGAATTGTGTCTGATAAGCACTTGCCAACAAAGACATCATACTAATTACTGTTTGTTACACAAAGGGAAGGAAAACTGATAAATGATTCATTGATTATTTTCTTTCAGAAATAACTCTTCCATTCTTGTCCTCAAGTTACATTTGGATAATAAATGAAGGCTTTAAGTGCTTTCCCAAGGATTTATTTAGAAGAAATTATGTTGACAGTTTTAATTCTCAGCAACTTAGCAATTGAGAGATTTCCTTAAAAATAAAAAAAGTAGTACAAAACAAATATTTTGTGTTCTGTGGAAATAAATGGTTCTTTTAAAAATAGATCTGTTCTATAAGATGTTCGTTTTTGCTCCACTGTAAGATTCTTTAATCCCCACCATTCCAAGATGTATAAGGCACAGCTTCCTGTCCTCTATCCCCAGATGGGTGTGCCAGGAGGACAAGATATCTCTTAACATTTATTTTGGTTTCCCTGTCCTCAGAAGGTCAACACATGGTAGCTAATTTATCCAAGGACAATGTCTGAGCAGTAGGAGGAATTTAGGCAGAGTAGGAATGTAAGTCCAAAAGTTCTTCAGTGACCAGGAAGGAATTACCAGGTCTGAAATGAAGGAAGGTGGAGAGTAATAGGGCAAGAGTCAGGGCTCCAAGTTTCTCTTCAATGCCTTCTCTTCCCTACATAAGTGAGTGAGTGAGTGACTAAGTAGGTGATACCCCAAATCTAAACAGGAGACCCAGTACTCTCTCCAACTGGACATTTCCACTATGTATACCATGCTTCTCATAAACACCATGCCCCAAATTGATCTTCATACATTTTCTCAACCTTTTCCCCATTTCTGTATCCCCATCTCACTTAATGGTGTTAGCAGTCATGTAGTCCATAAACATTTCCTCATTATTCCCATCTCTTTATTCTCTCTCAAGTCCACATTTGACTGTCAGATTTTACTTCATTATATTTCTCAAATTTATTCCCTCCCTCTTTCTTCACTCAGAACATCATCCTCTCTTTTCTGGACAACTATAGTTGCTTCTTGACTGGTTTCTCTGCCTTGTCTTTTCCCCTACAGATTCATCTCCCAAACTGCTGCCACAGTAATTTTTCTAGAATACAAAGCTGATTATGTCATTCCCTTGGCTGAAAATACTTAATTGCTTTCCACCACTTGGACTAGAAAATAAAGCCCAGTATTCTTCACCTTGCATTAAAAAATATTCCCTATTTTATCCCAGTTTACGTTTCTGGCCTCATATCTATAATTTTACTCTCTACTCACATGGTGTACGTGAACTATTCAGAACAACTTAAAGAACTCCTTTATGGTGCCATTTGTAAGTTAATCAGGTATTTGCTATTCAGATACTCAATGCCATGCACTTTCTCAGGTTCTGGGGGATTGAGACGTGGTGCCTCTGTATATGCTCATCTGGAATACCTGTCCTCAGCTTCCTTTAAAATTCTGTTTTCACATCACCTTGTCTGTGTGGTGACTCTTACAGGTGGACACAGACAGGCCATTTTCCATGACGACACATACACAGCTCCAATACGGCACAGTACAGATATGTGCTCAGTGTCTCTTGTCCTCTAGGTAGAAGTCCTTGAAAACAGAGGCTGTGCCTCATTCATTTCTGTATTCTTAATGTTTAAGGTAGTGGCTGGTACAACGTACGTGCTTGGTAAATGTTTTCTGAATGAATAACACCATGGGCTCATCATGTGTGCTCAGGAAAAATTTACTTCATGCTACACACACACACCCACACACACACACACATACACACACACACACTCTACTGTCAAAGTACCGTAATTCCTCAAATTTCTGGATCAAAATATTTTTGGCTAAAAGTGAAATTAAATATAATGGGAAGAAATGTTAACAATTGTCTCATGGTGGTGGGCTTCTGGAGGGAAACTGGGCATATGTTTTCACTGTCTGAAATGTCTAACCCACCTATCTCCATAACACACACACACACACACACACACACACACACACACACACACACGCACACACACATACTCCCTGCCTAATTAATCTTACAAATCCTTCATACCTCTACTTATTGACATCAAAAAATCTTCCCTCATCCCCCCTTCTCCTCAAATTAAATAAAGTCTCCTGTCATTTATTCTTATATTATCAAATATCTTCCTTTTGTAGCCTTTATCCAAACTTATATTTATGTGTGTAATCATTTGATTAATTTCTATTTTTTCTTCCAAACCGCCTAAGGACAGTCTCCATGTCTATTACATAGAAGATGCTCAAAACACATTTGTTGAATAATAAACAAATGATCTAATTTAATCCTCATAATAATTACCTAAGGTAATTAGATATTTTGCATTTCTAGAAAAAAGAGACTCTGAGTAAAATTAAATAACCTGCCCAATATCACACAATCAGTGATGAAATCCTGGGACAGTTATTGGGTTTCTACCCACTGGCTTCTTCATCACAGGAAATTAATCTAGAGCTATTTTTAAAACTTTAAATAAATGAGCTCAACTTTTTTATTCACAGTTTAATGCCTAAAAGAATCATTAATTTTAAACATAAATTTAAAAAAATATGAGTGGATCCACAGAGGGTTTATCTTTTTTGATCAGCTCTGATTGGAAATAAGTCAGTATGAACAGTGTTGTCAAAATCTAGCCCTAAAGATACATGTGGGTGCCTGGAGTCTGACTGTAGAAAGGTAAACCTATTTTTTTCTCCTCTGTTATATGGTTCTTATAAAATTCCCAGTGTGAGTTTGAAATAATTTTTTTTTAAGATTTATTTTATTGTTTTTGACAAAGACAGAAACAGATAGAGACAGAGAGAAGGGGGAGGGCCCAGAATAATCTCCATAGTAGTACATCACCAGTTTTTGCTGTGGTTTTGTTCCACACAGGTAGGCAGGGAACACCGTAGGGTGAGAACTGGGCTGGGAGCTTCCCACATGGGAGGCATGTCCCCTTGAGCCAGATCCTGAACCTGGGAGTGAGAACTAAACTGGGGGCCTCCCCCATGGGAAGCACACGCCAGTTCAGCATATGTATCTGCACGGGCTGGGGCCAGGATTTGATCCTTAGTCCCCGGGGCAGTAAAGTAAATGTTTAACCCACTGAACCATCCTGGTTTCCCCAAGTTTGAAGTAATTTAAAAAATTAATCTGGTATTTGAAATTTTGTAAGATATCTGATAATTGGGTATCAAAGAATTTATTGTTGCATTATTTTATAGCCTTCTTAAAGAAACCTAATCCCATTTCTCTTACAGAATGGATATATTCTAGGAAAATTAAAAGATGATGAAAAGTAATGACAGAAGAAAAGTGGTCACATTGAGTAGTTGTTCACAACCTAAATAAAGTATGAGTCCTGTATACACAGAAATCTGTGGACATGGGTAAATTGGGAATAGAAACAGAGGCACATCTTGAATGCAGACTTACCACATAAATACAATTTAGTCACAAAATGAATACATTTTCCAAAGCCACTTGCTGATCCTGCCCTTAGCTGCTATTGGACTCAGCCAGAGATGACTAAGATATATTCCTAGTTTGTAGGGTATTTACTCCAGTGAAAAGAAAGGTGACACTGAATACAAAATGGATTACATGAATAGAACTGGGACCAGTCTTCTACCACTCAGGGAGAAAGTACGGCTATTATTGTCCCCTGCTTCCCAAGTTTCATGTGAACAAAAAAGCTGTATGTATGAAAGGGTGCTGATTGTCAAGGAAGTGGTGGTTTCTAACTTATTAAGTACTGGAATGTCCCATTTATCTGCTTCTGGTGGGATTTTGCTGTTTTCAAAGCTAATTTAAGCTACTGATAAAAAATACAAGCCAATTTTTCTATTTCTATTTTTTTTTCAGATGGATTTGCCTACATAGCTCATGCAGCCATGCAGTTAAGACTGGAGATCTGAGAAGTCAGCTCCATGACCTGACATGCTGCATCATGTTAATGCTGAATATCAGACATGAATTATTTTAATGGTACATTTTATAAGCTACTGCCTGAATTCTTAAAAATAAAATAGCGGGGAAGCTGGGATGGCTCAGCGGATTAAGCACTTGCTTTACTGCCCCAGAGCCCGAGGATCAAATCCCAGGCCCGGCCCACACAGACCCGTATGGTGAACTGGGGTGTGCACCCAGTTAAGTTCTTGCCAGGGCCTATGTGGGAGGCTCCTGACCCAGTTCCTGCCCTTTGCAGCCTCGTACCTACCTGTAGAGTGAAACTATATTGAAAACTACTGCTGTCAACTATGGAGACTGCTGTGGGCCCTCCCCATTCTCCCTGCCTCTCTCTGTCTGTCTCTTTCTCTGTCAAAAAAACCCCCCAAAACAAAAACAAAAAATAGCAAAATTTATCCTTTAACTACTTAATAAAACCCCCAGGTTTTCTCATTCAGAGGGGAATAATGGAAAGCAAGACAGGACACATTGGTCCTTTGGACCAGACAAATTTCTTTATATCAGGGGAATGGGTAGGCCTGTTGGTGTGTAGAAATGAACTACGAGTCTGACAATTAAGATTGCAAACTTGTCACCATGAGCTTCCATTGGCAGCACTGTACAAACAACTCAGTAAGCTTTCATAATCTTGGTACATTAGTCTCACAACTGTGTTCATGTCGATGTATGGTGGTGTCTTGCTGAGTGGCATTCATTATTATTGTTGTGTGTTCTTGTTTGCCATCTGAGAATGTCAGAGTTTGAATCAGAGCCACAAATAAACATTCAATTTCTTGTTAAACTTGGCAGGAGCAGAAGTGAAGTTAGGACATTTTAGTCCAAGTTGATGGGGAAAATGCCATGGGGAAAATGGCAGTGTACAAACGGATTAAGCATTTTTCTAAGGAAAGAGGAAGCATCACTGATGAAGAGAGGTCAGAGGAGCCACTAACAAGCAGAACTGACGAAAACATTACAAAAACTCATCAAATTGTGTGTCAAAAATCATCAGCTGACTGTGAAAAGCATAGCAGACCAAGTCAAAATTGATAGAGAAACAGGAAAATCTTCACTGAAAATTTTGGCATGAGAAAGTTATATACAAAAATGCTCCCAAAGGAGTTCACTGATGAACAAAAGCAAAAAACAGTTCAAGTTTGCCAAAACCTTTTTGAGGCAAGAGGATATTTTGAGCCATGTTATCACTGGTGATGAAAGATGGGTGTACCAATACAACCCTGAAACAAAGTGTCAAAGTGCACAGTGGAAGTCAACAAATTCTTCATGATTAAAGCAGTTCTGTCAGTCCAAATCAAGAACCAAAATGATGTTGCTAACCTTTTTTGATATCAGATGATATCATGATGAATTTGTACCAACTGAACAGTTAACCAAGTTGATTACTAAGAAGTGCTGAAAAGGTGGCATGAAAAAGACAAAAATGATCTGAATTTTTCTCCAACAACTCCTGCATCATGACAATGCTCTAGCTCACACAACACTGTCTGTGAGGCAGTTTTTGCCACTAAACAAATAACTGTATTAGAACACCTTCCCTACTCACCTGATCTGACCCCCAATGACTTTTTCCTTTACCTGAAGATAAAGGAAATATTGAAAGGAAAACATTTTAGTGACATTCCGCACATCAAGGGTAATATAGACTGATGACAGTTCTGATAACCATTTCAGAAAAATAGTTCTAAAATTGCTTTGAAGGGTAGAATAGGTGCTGGTGTCAGTGCATAGCTTCCCAAGGGGAGTACGTAGAGTGTGATTATAATGACATTCAGCAAGGAGGTATGTAGCACTTTTTCTGGGATGAGTTCATGAACATAATTGTCAGACCTTGTATATGTCAGGAAGCATAGAATGAAAGGAAAATTCCATTAAAAGCTGTTTCTCTCACTTGGAAAAATACAGAATTTTTTATAAACTACAGTTGAAGTATTTGTTTGTCATTTGAAAATGTTTAGCCTTAAAAAAACAAATCCCCAGAATAAACAAGGAGATATTTGCAAATGGCATGTAATATTAGAGACCAAAGTAGTGCTTTGCTGTTATGAAATGTCTTGGTCCATTATTTACACATTTTTGTTATTACTCAGAGCTGTGTAGACATGAATCTACTTAAATACATTAACTTTCCCATTCTAATGGAGTCATATCACCATGCAAGTGTATCAGTCAGTCTAGACAAGAGAAAGGAATCACTCTAGCTATTTCAAATAGAGATAATCTAATATTGGAATTGGTTATACACATGATGAAAGACCTAAAAAGCCAATCAGGGGAAAATGAAGCAGCAGCAGAAAGCTACTACCTCTAGGAAGTTGTATTTTCAAAAACCGACATGTTCAGGCTGAATCAAGTACCACTGTGAAGATAGCCTTGCAAATGCTAGAAAGGGAAGTCCAGTGGGAGTGAGGCTGGAGGAGACACAGCTTCTGCTACAAATGACTGTCAGAAGCAGAGGGGGAAATACCTTGACATCTCCCTCCTCCCATTCTTTAGTCTTTTGCCTATACTCTCTGCGGGCCAAAATATCAGGAAGCCGGTTGCGTAGGGAGCTTTAAAAAGGTGTTTCCTGTGATTGACAGCAAAACAGAAGTTAAATGTCAACAGGTACGCTTGTGCTGCCTTCCAGCATCAAATCCTTGGCAAATATCAAGCACATTCTTTTTGTGCAATAAGCTTTGCAATTTAGTGACTTAATGATTTTTATTCACCTATCTCTTGCATCCTGTGTAACAAACCAAAGATGCTGGAGTTTGCTGTGGAAGAAAAACAGAGATCAGAAGGGGATGTGCCACCAGAGGAGAGCAGAGGGGAAGGCATTATGCACTTTATTTGGATGTGTCTTCATTTAAAAGACAATCTGGATGGAATGCTAATTTTTTAAGTATGTTTCTTTTGATAGACAGTATACTAAAAATAAATAAATATTCGTGACTATCGAGCAATTCCTGGGCCTAACATTCAGTTTTAAGATGGGTTTAGGCTGCGGGCATGCACAGTACAAACAGAAATGAGCTCTAGGATGAAGTCTGTTCTAGAAAGGATCACAGTGGCCATCTGTAAAAAAGGTGAAGGAGCAGACTGTGTTCCATGTATCCTTCATCCCTGCTTCTTATCCCCACCCCCTCTTGGCATACTCCAGGCTTGCAGGGCATACTTGTAGCTTATCCAGTGTCTCTTCAAGTTCCTGGTGGCCTAATCTGCCCCTCACTGGTGAGTGCTTGCAGTGAGCTCCTGTTCCCACAGACAGGAATCTATTCACACCTTCCAATGCCATGAGTCTGCCTCTCACCAAACTTTGCTTCCAGGCTTTGGCACCCACATGCCATTTCTCTTGTCCTGCTGAAACTCATCTCACTGCCTGAGGACCAGGCCCTTTTTATAACTTTCATTTATCAAGAGCCCATTATGTGCCTAGATTTGGACTAGACACTTTGTCTGGATTATTCCATTTAATCCTCATGGCAACTCTCAGTTTACAGATGAAGAGACAGATTTAGAGAACAAATAATTTGCCCAAGGTCATCCAAACAGTAAATCATAGAAGTTGGATTTGAATTGGCTTCTGTGTCCAAGAACATACATTAGTTTTCCCTTACCTATGGTTTCACTTTCCATGGTTTCAGTTACCCACAGTCAACCATGGTCCGAAAACATTAAATAAAAAATTCTAGTAATGAACAATTCACAAGTTTTCATTTCACACTGTTCTGAGTAGTGTGATAAAATCTTGCTCTGTTCTTCTTTATCCTGTCCAAGATATAAATCATCCCTTGTCCAGTGCATCTACACTGTGTAGTTTACCTGCCCATTAGGTGCTTAGTAGCCCTTTTGGTTATTAAATCAACTGTAGTGGTCTTGCAGTGTTTGTGTTCAAGCCACCTTTATTTTACTTAATAATGTCACATTCACATAACTTTCATTACAGGATACTGTTATAATAATTGTTCTATTTTATTAGTTATTGTTGTTAATTCCTTACATTTTAATGACATTCAGCACATCAAGGGTAATAGACTGATGACAGTTTTGATAACCATTCCAGAAAAATAGTTCCAAAATTGCTTTGAAGGGTAGACTAGGTGCTGATGTCAGTGCATAGCTTCCCAAGGGGAGTACTTAGAGGGTGATTATAATGACATTCAGCAATGAGGTATGTAGCACTTTTTCTGGGATGAGTTCATGAACATAATCCCTTACTGTGCCTAATTCATAGACTATCATAGCTCTGTGTTATGGGACAAAACAGTATATGTAGGACTCAATACTATCTGCAGTTTCAGGCATTCATTGGGGTTCTTGGAATGTATCCCCCCAAATAAAGGGGGGTGGCTACTGTACTTCATTACACTGTTTCAGACAACCCAGGGCCAGTACAGAGCAGCAGTACTGCATGTGGCTCTTCAATTATACCAGGCTCTCAGCATCTATTAATCTATTATATAGAGAACTTTGCTTTTTAACCAAGCATAGTTTCAGCTCTGTGCACACGCATGCACACATGAGCTGAGGACAACTGGATATGCATTTGTGCTTTCATATACACTGAGTTGTCCAAAAATAATGTACATGCTCACAGCGTACTGACCAGGACTCGTGCAATACTTTCTCTCAGTCCCTGGACTCCTAGTGTGCCTTCTAGCTCACAAGTGAATCAACGTCAGGTTATCAACACATTTCTTTCCTTGTCTCTTCTCATTTAGGGGGCTGAAACTATTTTCTGCAGCTTATTTTGTACCACTTATCAAGACTCATATAAAATCATTCTAATAATAATAACTAGCCTTCAAATCTGGTGCCTGCTGGAGTATAAAAAAGATCATTTCATTTCTGTTTTAAAGCATTGCTTCATCCAACCAACTGACTGCAATCTGACATACGTTATAACCTAACGTTTATGGATCAGCAGTTAAATGCAGAAATTCTACTGGTTTTCAGATCTGGGCTTATGCCATTCATTTTAAATAAAATCAGAATCCTATACAGGAATAGGGTAAGTACCATGGACAGATTATTTTTAAAAGCATCCAGTTACCTAGTATTATTATACAGAGCCAAGAAGGCAGTAGTTTCTGTATTATCATGTAGATACTTTTTATTACTATTTATTGCTTTTACAAAGATAGTAAATAGCAAAGAGATAACAGATACTTTTTGAAGAAATATTAAAATACGAATTAATGTAACATTAAGAAATTAAAGTCCCCTAGGTAAAGAGAAAGAAAAATTAAAATGCTTTTGGTTTTTAATAAAATTGTACCAGGCTTATATAAATCTAAATTCCTTACCTTAACCTGAGCTTAAAATAATGAGCTAACTTGATAGAGCTTTACAAATTCTAGCAATGAACACTATTATTTATTACCTGAATGAGTGATAATAGGGAGTAGCAGGGAGATATCACTTACTGGGAAATGTCTCAAAAGTTTAGCAAGACAACATTTCTTTTTCACAATACAAAGATAAAACAGTCATAAAACTGAGGGCTCATTCCATTCACTTGGAAGACGAGGGCAGGTGGGTGTTCTAGTTAAACAGATTGCAACCCTCTATTACAGCAATGTAAAGGAGAATGAACAAACACAAGAGATAATATTCACTCTGCAGTGTAAGAAGGTACATGAATTTAAAGTCCATCACAGTAATTAAATTTCAATGTTGACACAGTACATCTCAACATTCGGAGTTCTAAATATAGCTTATACAGTGCCTGTGAGCACAATGCAATGCACATGAATATTTATCTCTGTAGCGACAATTCTGCTGCCACATGCTCAGAAAAGAACGGTTGAGATTGCGACAGACCAAAACAAAATCCACACAATTTGATAACTTCAAATAGTTGAAATGATCTTGTGGCCTTATCTAAAGCAGCAGAACATTTATTTTCTCTCTCTCTCTCTTTTTTTTTCAGTTGCAAAACCAATGAAATCTAATTGGAAGCCAAATATTTAAAATAGATTGAAGTGGAATCCATAAGTTGATTTATGGGGTGTGAATGTGAGGGTCAGAGTATTTCAGACCCTTAATTGTTCAATTCCATCATAAACTCAGATTCACAACCTAAAACTACTATTTTAACTCATAAATAAATAAAATAAAAATCATTTGGTATTCAATTGATTTCAAGGTACTGTAGTGATTTTAAGGTACTGACAGATGGCACAAAGCTATGTATTTCACAGGAAGGGAAGAAGTAATAAGATTAGAGGTAAAAATTTGTCCCTAATTATTTGGGGTTTTTTTACTTGTTAAATTTATTGGGGTGACATTGATTGATAATAATTACATTGTTTCCAGGTGTACAATCTTGCATCACACTGTCTATACATCGCATTATGTGCTCACCACCCAGAATCAGCTCTTTTTTCTTCATATATTTGATTCCCTCTCTCTACTCCCCCCTACCCCCTAGCTCTCCCACCCACCTCCCCCTTTACCCTCAGGCAAACACTAAACTATTGACTGTGTCCATGAGTTTTTGTTTCTTTGTTATTTTCAGTTTTATATTCTACCTATAAGTGTGGTTGTATGTTTCTTGATTCTTTCAGTCTCACTTATTTCACTTAATAAGATGCTTTCAAGGTCCATCCACATTGTCACAAATTGCTGTATTTCAACTTTTCTTATTGCTGAGTAGTATTCCATTGTATGTATGTACCAAAATTTCTTCATCCAGTCATCTATCAGAGGACACTTTGGTTGATTCCACAACTTGGCCACCGTGAACAGTGCTGTGACAAACTTTGGGGTACATATATCTTTCAGATTTAAAAGATTTAAATTAAAGCTTTCAGATTTTTTGGGTAGATACACAGGAGAGGAGTTGCTGGGTCATATGGCAATACCATTCCTAGTTTTTTGAGGAATCTCCATGCTGCCTTCCATAGTGGTTGTACCAATTTACATTCCCACCAGCAGTGTATGAGGGTTCCTTTTTGTCCACTGCCTCTCCAGCACTTGTTATTCCTTGTCTTGTTGATTATAGCCATTCTAACAGGTGTGAGGTGGTATCTCATTGAGGTTTTAAATTGCATTTCCCTAATTGCTAGTGATGTTGAGCATTTTTTTCATGTATCTGTTGGCTGTTTGTATGTCTTCAGGGGAGAAGTGACTGTTTAGGTCGTCTACCCACTTTATAATTGGATCGTTCTTTTGTTGTTGAGTTGTATAAGTTCTTTATATATTTTAGATATTAGATCTTATGAGAGGCATGATTTGCAAATATTTTCTCCCATTCGGATGGTTTCCTTTTTACTTCATTGATGGTGTCCTTTGATGTGTAGAAGTATTTAAGTTTGATAAAGCCCCATTCATTTATTTGTGCTTTACTTCCCTTGCCTTTGGGGTTAAGTTCATAAAGTGCTCTCTGAGCTCAAGGTCTATAGGTTTGGTGCCAATGCCATGCGCTTTACTATGCACTTTATAGTTTCAGATCTTATGTGGAAGTCTTTAATTCACTTTGAGTTAATTTTGGTGTATGGTGACAGTTCACATTCCAGATTCATTCTTATGCTTGTGGTTTTCCACTTTTCCCAGCACCATTTACTGAAGAGGCTTTCTCTTCCCCATTGTATTTTTTTTGCTCCTTTGTCAAAGATTATCTGTCCATATATTTGTGGGTTTATTTCTGGGTTTTTTATTCTGTTCCATTGGTTTGTATGTCTGTTTCTCTGCCAATACCAAGCTGTTTCTATTATTGATGCTTTGTAGTATAGACTGAAGTCAGGAAGCGTGATACCTCCAGCCTTATTTTTTTATGGGAGGATTGTGTAGGCGATTAGGGGCCTTTTGTGGTTCCATATGAATCTGATAATTTTTAAAAATCTATTTCTTGAAAGAATGTCTGTGGGATTTTGAGGGGAATTGCATTAAATCTGTATATCGCTTTAGGTAATATGGGCATTTTAAATATGTTGGTTCTTCCAATACATGAACACAGAATCTCCTTCCATTTCTTTGTATCTTCTTCAACTTCTTTTAATAGTGTCTTATAGCTTTCGGTGTATAAGTCCTTCATGTTCTTTAATAAGTTTTTTTGTATTTTATTCTTTTTGTTTTGATTGCAAAGCATATCAATTTTCTTTCCTCTTTTTGAAGTTTCATTGCATGTAAAAATGCCGGGGATTTTTGTACATTGATTTTGTATCCTGCAACTTTACTGTATTCATTTATTATTTCTAAGTTTTCTGGTGGAGTCTTTGGGGTTTTCTATATAAAGGAACATGTCGTCTGCAAAAAGTGAAAGTTTGACTTCTTCATTTCCAATTTGGATGCCTTTTATTTGTTTTTCTGCCTAATGGCTTTGGCTAGAACTTCCATCACTATGTTGCACAGCATTGGTGACAGGGGACATCCCTGTCTCATTCATGATTTTAGAAGAAAAGGTTTCAGTTTTTCCCCATTCAGTATGACATTTGCAGAGGGTTTGTCACATATGGCCTTTATTATGTTGAGGTATTTTCCTTCTATACCCATTGTATTAAGTGGTTTGATCATAAATGGATGTTGTATCCCATTGAATGCTTTTTCTTCATCAATTGATATAATCATATGGTTTTTATCTTTAATTTTGTTTATGTGGTATATCACATTGACCAATTTGCATATGTTGAACCATTCTTGTGCCCCTGGGATGAATCCCACTTGATCGTGATATATAATCTTTTTAATGCATTGTTGTATCCTATTTCCTAGTATTTTGTTTAGCATTTTGCATTGGTGTTTATCAGAGATATTGGTCTATAGTTTTCTTTTTTGTGATGTCCTTCTCAGGCTTTTGTATTAGAGTAATGTTGGCCTCATAGAGTGAGTTGGGAAGTATTGCCTCATCTTCAATTTTTTGGAAAATTTGAGAAGAATAGGTGTTCCTCTTTGAATGCCTGGTAAAACTCGTTAGTGAGACCATCTGATCCTGGACTCTTGCATTTGGGAAGGTTTTAGATGATTGTTTCAATTTCTTTGCTGTATATTGGTTTGTTTAGGTTATCCAGTTCTTCTTGATTCAGTCTAGTTAGACTATCTGTTTCTGAAACTTTGTCCATTTCTCCTAGGTTGCAAAATTTGGTGGCATATATTCCTTCATAGTATTTTTGTATGATCCTTTGTATTTCTGTAGTATCACTTGTAATTTAGCCTCTTTCATTTCTAATTCAGATTATTTGTGTGTTTTCTCTTTTTTCTTTGGTGTGCCTCGCTAGGGATTTGTCAATTTTATTAATTTTTTCAAAAAATCAGCTCTTTCTTATGTTAATTTTTTTGTTTTTCTCTTCTCTTTTTCATTTAGTTCTACTTAAATTTTTGTTCTTTCCTTTCTTCTGCTGGTTTTGGGTGTTCTTTGTTCTTGTTTTTGTAGTTCTTGAAGATGTGATATTAGGTTGTTTACTTGTGATTTTTCTTGTTTCTTGAGAAAGACCTGTAGTGATATAAATTTCCCTCTTATTACTGCTTTTGCTGCATCGCAGTGATTTTGGTGTGTTGTGTTTTCATTGTCATTTGTTTCTATGTATTTTTTAATCTCTTATTTTATTTCTTCTTTCATTCAGTCATTTTTTAATAACATGTTGTTTAATCTCCCTGTTTATATGTTTTTTCTGCTTTCTTTTTGTAGTTGATCTCCAATTTCAAAGCTTTGTGATTGGCGAATACACTTGGTATGATTTTGATGTTCTTAAATTTGCTGAGGTTAGCTTTGTGTCCCAGCATGTGGTCTATCCTTGGAAATATTCCATGTGCACCAGAAAAGAATGTGTAGTCCTGTGTTTTAGGATGAAGTGTCATGTAAATGTCAGTGATGTCCAATTACTATAATGTATCATTAAAGCTGGTATTTCTTTGTTTATTTTCTGTTTGGATGATCTGTCTATGGCTATCAATGGGGTGTTTAAGTCCCCTAATATAATTGTGTTTTTGTCACTTTCTCCTTTTAGATCTGTTAGTAGTTGCTTTGTAAATGTTGGTGCTTCTTGGTTGGGAACATATATATTAATGAATGTAATATCTTCTTGTTATTTTGTCCTCTTTATCATTATGAAATGCCCATTTTTATCTCTTATTATCTTTTTGATCCTGAAGTCTGCTTTGTCAGATATAAGTATGGCTACACCTGCTTTTCCCTGGGTGCCATTTGCTTGGAGTGTTTTTTTTTCCACCCTTTCACCTTGAGTCTGTGTTTGTCCTTGTGACTGAGGTGTGTCTCTTGTAGACAGCATAAGGTTGGTTTTTGTTCTTTAATCCAGTTTGCTAGTCTGTCTTTTTATTGGTGAGTTCAGTCCTTTTACATTTAGGGTGATGATTGATATATGAGAATTTGCTATAGTCATTTTATCTTTTGTTTTCTGGTAGTTTGTTGTTGTTGTTGTTGTTAATGCTTCTTTGCTTTTTTCTTCCCATTGACTATTTTAGTTTGATGGTATCTATGACTGTTTTATCTGTTTTCTCTTCTTTTATTGTTATGTGTGCTGGTTCTAATTTCTTTTTCAGTGGTTATCATGAACTTTATATAAAACAAAGTTTCATATATGCAGTGTTTCCTTTTCTTAAGGATGTTTCTTATCTCTATACTCTTTGGAAACTTAACTTTAACTCCCTCCCCTTTTTATATTTTTGTTTTTCCAGTTTATCCTTATTTATTTTTACTTTTTGTTTCAGGTACAGTCTCTTCTGTCAGTATTTCTTTAAACACTGGCCTTGTGCTGGAGAATTCATTCAGTTTCTGTATGTCTGCAAAGGTCTTTATTCCTCCTTCATATCTAAAGGATAACTTTGCAGGGTACAGAATTCTTGGCTGGTAATTTCTCTCCTTTAATATTTTGAATACATTGTTCCATTCCCTTCTGGCTTGTAGAGTTTCTGTTGAGAAATCTGATGATAGTCTGATGGGCTTTCCTTTACAGGTTATGGTGTTCCTTTTTTCTGGCAGACTTTAGGATTCTTTCTTTGTTTTTGACCTTTGATATCTTTATTATAATGTGTCTTGGAGAGGGTGTGTTAGGGTTCAAGTAGCTAGGGGTCCTGTTTCCTTGTATTTCAGGTTCCAGTTCTTGGCATAGATTTGGGAAATTCTCATCTACTATTTGACGGAGTAAATTCTCTGTGCCCATCTCATCCTCTGTTCCCTCTTTAATATCTATTATTCTTATATTATTTTTTCTAATGGAGTCAGATTGCTCTTGTAGATATCTTTCATTTCTTTTCACTTCTAGTTCTCTCTCTCTTCTTCCTTCTATGAGATTTCCAAATTTTGTCTTCATTTTCACTAACTCTTTCCTCAATCTGGTCAGTTCTGCTCCCTATGTTAGCTATTTCATTTTATTGTTTATCTCCAGAATTTCTGTTTACATCTTTCTCATAGATTCAATTTCCTTTCTGAGAACACTTAACTCCTTCTGTGCACTCTGCCAGTTTTCTTTGATCTCTTTGAGTGTTTTTATAATTTCAGCCTTGAATTTTCTGTCATTTAGCTCATATAATTCCATATCTCCAAGTTCATTTTCTGGGGATTTTTCTCTTTCTTTCTGAGCTCCTTTGTTCAAAGGGGTATTCATCACTATTGGAATGTTTCATTTCCTGGACATGAGGACTTTTCCCCTGGTAGATGTGAAGCTATCTTTCTTTTACTTCCTAGCTGGTGTTAGTGTCTTATAGTAGTTTCTCTTGTTTATTTGGTTTCTCACAGTGGGAGATTTCCTAGAAGGTGGGCTTATCTTTCATTCAGTTGCCCTAGTTTCTGTATGCCTCCTCTTTGGGAAGGTATGGTGGTCATCGGTATTCCATGCCGCCAAGATCCCACTGCTGTCAGGAGCTGCCACACCTAGATTCCTCTGCTGGCTTCAGCAGGAAAAGTTGGGACTGGGCTTGTTGGGAAAGGCACAGGTCTGATGCATCACAGGATAACGGCAGCTTCCCAGGAGCAACTCACTGAAGGCAGGATGTGGATGGGGACTGAGGTGCAAGCCCTGTGAGATAGCATGGGGACGTAGCCAGGATCCGTGTCCAAGGTCACGCAATTCTCCAATTGGTGCCCCACCTCACTGAGGCCACTCTATGCCTCAGCTGCCAGCATACTTTCAAGGTTAGCCCTCCAGCCACTGAACACCCGCCTGCAGCTCCAGTTGCTAATCTCATGCTCCATGGGTCCCCAGCTCCAGCTCTCTGACCCAAGTGCCGGCAGCTGGATCTTTACTCCGCTCACCTGCACCAATCTCTGGCTGCTGCTGGTGCCTCGCTCTGGGCCCCTGCACCGTGCTATGGCCCCTCTCACCACTCCACAGCTGCTCCCCCCACACTCCCACTGGGGCCTCCGACCGTAGTCAGCCACACCCGCTTTTTCTGTCCACCCCATACTCTGGCCATCTGTGCCTCTGCCTCTGTCCATTCTAGGCCTCCAACCCACCCAGAGTCTTTCTGAACCTTGACCCGCACCCCTGTGCTCCCACCTCAGTCAGTCTTTCCTCTGCTGGACATGGGTCAACCTCTGGGTTGGTCACTGGGTTGGTCTTCGGGTCGTGCTCTGCAGCATGTCTCCACATGGCTCCCTTTCTTTATGTCTCACTCGCCTCCATTTCTCTATCTTTAGGTATTTTCTTATGATGAGTGGGTTCCTTAGCTGAGGCATGCATTGATTAGGGATTCTCTGGTTGGATTTTAATTGTTCAAATTGTTGTCTTTCCAGGAGAGGTTTCAAGAGCTTCTCTCATGCTGCCATCTTGACAATGTCTCCTAGAAGTCAATGTTATTTACTTTCTGCCACTTTTCAGGAATATAGCATCTTCTTTCCTATTATTCCCTGGCCTTCGAATGTGGGCCTGGTCCCAGCATGGGCTGTGCATAGACTCTGTGTACACTTCTCTCCCCAGTCTGTCTAGCTATGCCCTCACACATGGTCTGCATCCAGACTTTATCTTTGCTGGAAGTGGCTAAGACTACAATGCATTATTCTTCCTTTTGTGCCTTGTGTGTTTCTTCAGCATTAGCCCAGATTTCCTCAAGCATATTCACTCATGTATCCATTAGCTTAGGTTAAGCATGCTGTGATAACAAATTACCCCAAGTCCTCAGTGTCTTATAACCACTGATTTCTTGATAGTTTTACATAACCATAGGGGTTGGATATATGTCTTATGCACTCTGAGACCCAGGGTAACTGAACATCTTATGTGGAAGATGGCTGGACTTGTGACAGAGGAAAAGACATATGGCAGTATACTCCATGAGGTTTCTGAAAACTTTCTGTTGGAAGTGACACAAATCACTTCTGCTCACATATCACTGGCTATATAAATCAATTGGCCAAGTTTGCCATCAAAGAAGAAGGATATATTACCTTTCCATAGGGAAGGACCCATAGGGAGAAGTAGCTATATTTTAAACAGTCTACCATGTCCAGCTAATTGTTCAGGCTTTCCCTCTCCTCAATCATTGAGAAAGCTCAACTCAACAACCTTAGCTTTGTTTTTCTTTTCTTTCTTTCTTATTTTTTTGTTGCATAATTTTAATGGCAGATGACATATTTCTTTAGAGCTGACATAATCCATGCCAATTTCCACTGAGATTCAAAGCTAGGTTTTCTTATATGTTCCTCTTGTAAAGCTTGTTTTTTTCTTTTAGGATTGCTCACTGAATAATTTCATGCATGAGGCCACTGCTAGATTGTAAGATGTTTGGAAAGCAGAGATCCTAGCATGTCCTAAATGAAAGGATTGCTCTGCCTCAGCACTGCTGACTCTTGCAGGAGGACATTTTTATAAAATTCTGCAATTATGAAATGATAACTTTGAAAAAATATTTTCAGTACACATTAAGAATGGCAGATACATTTTACATCAAGAGGAATTGGTATTTGCATCATACATGCTTATTAATGGATTCCTGGATTGACTGACTCATAACATATATATGCCTTCATTCATTTGTTCAGGATATACTGTTAGCCAAGCAAGCATTGTGCCAGATAAAATCTTGTTCTCATGAAGTTTACAAATACAATCTAACAAGGGAAAGACAACTAACTTCACAGGTGGCATATTCAATATTTAATATCTCAACTGCTACACTGATCCCAGCTCTACTGTTTACTAACTATAAGACCTACCTAGCTTCTATAATCCTCTTCAAACTAAGATTGAGAGGATATAAATAACTACCTTATAGGTTTGTTGCAAAGATTTCCTGAAATCATAAAAAGCACAATTATGCCCAGAGCATAGCAAGTGCCCAATAAACATTAGACATGAGCCTTATCACAGCCATGACCAGATTAAATGTTAGAGTGGGGTGTGGAAGAGAATTTGGTTTGCAGAATTTCATCTGAAAAAGATTTCAAGGTCTTCACTGAAGAAGCTTACTATGGGTCAACAATGTAATGTAGCTATTTAAAAAACTAAATCCAGTTCAAGTAATAGATGAAAATATCATATTGTAGCAAAAATATTTCTACTTCAGTCTTCCCTAATAAAAACACCTAGAATATGTTATAAAAATATGCTTTTTGGTATGGGGCACATACTTCTGAAAATGGACTACCAGCTATACCTGCATCATACGGGGTCCGAAGAACAATCTGTGTAGATGAGCTCCTGACATTATTGTTAAATTACTTTTCCATTTTTGTTAAGTCACTAGGAGTCATGATATACTCCAGGTTTAGTTTATTTTAAGAATTTTTTAGACAACTGTTAGTCATTTCTATAGGGATGTTTTATGATGCCCTTCAGAATGTCAAAAGGACTTATACCAATTCCTAATTTCCTGCTGATCTTTACCATCTGTTACCTTGACCTTTTCATCAAAGGCTTCTCAAGCTGCTGGAAACCCTGCATGTGAACACCCAGTATGATATTCTTTCTGTTTCTTTGCCTCAGTCTCAGCACTACCACTTGCATACATTTTCTTTGCCATCACGGTTTGTAGCAGTTCACCAGAACACAAGTATCTAAGGCAAAAGACACATGGCTGAACACTTTCAACTCAGTGTGATGCAGTGGAGTGTTCATTGGCTGAGAATATTTGCCATATGGGGCACAAATGTTTGCTGCCTGGAAGCACATAGAACAGTCAACCACACTATCTCAAACTGACTCAGAGTATGCTTGCACTCAGAGGATCTGAAAAATTATATATTACTAATAACCTCTAATAAATACAAACACACATATTCTTCTTTTGGGAAACAATTTCATTTATAAAAAGTATCATATGGACTGGGACAGAAAAAGGCAGTATTAAATTGAACACATGTTCCAATTTAGCAACACTTTAAGAGGTATAAAGATAAAGCATTGTTTGCTTAGAGCAGGGGTTCTCAAACTTTTTATACCCTAGGGCGCATTCTAAAATATTGGTAGGGCAGCGGGTACCAGCTATTTCTAAAAATATTTATTATTGAACAAGAATAAAAAATAATAAACAAAAATAATTTTAAAATAATAAACTTATTGTACAAATTATATACACACAAAGAAACATATATACAAAACGTAATACAAAGTAAATAAAAAACACGTATAATAAAATCATTTAAAAAAACATAAAAGAAAACATAAAAAAAAACAATCTGTCAGTGTGATCTTTGGCATTGCATTTCATTGGCCAGTGCCTCGTAATAAGGAGAGTATGATGACAACCCTGTTAGCAAACAATTATTAAGATGCTCATTGATAAGTCGAGATCATGAATTTTATTAAATTCATGGTTGAAAACAAAGATTCGCATAAATACGTTGACCTGAAAAACGATTTGATTTTATATGCCGCTTTTAAAAAAAATGGGAACCTTTCTTTGTCGACTATGTTCCATAAGTCCTCTGATATTAAGGATTTTAGCAAAATATCGTTCTTAAGGTTCAAAATTTCTAACTCTAGGGGAAGCCGGGATGGCTCACTGGGTTAGGCACTCACTTTGTAGTGCCGGGGACTGAGGATCAAATCACAGCCCCGGCCCGTGCGGACCCATATGCTGAACTGGAGAGTGCCCCCAGTTCATTTCTCTCTCTGTCTCTGTATCTCTCTCTCTCTCTCTCTCTCTCTCTCTCTCTCTCTCTCTCTCTCTCCTCTCTCTGTCAAAAACAATAAAATAAATAAATTAATTAAAAAAAAAATTTCTAACTCTAGTTCTTCTGCTTTCCCCTGAACAAGGTCTGCAATATGTGCGGCTAGTTCTATTCCATTTATTTGGCAAGTAAAAGGATTGATACAGAAGGAGACAATTGGCTCGATATTTGTAAACTGCAGAAATCTCTCTTCAAACTGTTTTTGAAGCACTTGCAGGGTCTCATTAAATAATGACATGTTTAATTCATTGTTACCTAGCATTTTCCTCATATATGGGAAGTGCACGAGAGACGTGATATGCAGATGTGATATCAAAAAAGTCAATTTTGCTTTAAATGCATTTACAGAGCTTATCATTTCAGCTATATTTTTGTCTTTTCCCCGCAACTCCAAACTGAAAGAATCTAATTTTTCCATGGTGTCAGCAAGAAAACCCAAATCCACCAGCCAGCAAGAGTCTGTTAGTTCATCATAATTTTCTTTTTTATCATGTATAAATGTTTTTATTTCTTCAATTGAGTTCACAAATTTTGTAAGAACTTTACCTTTACTGAGCTAACGTACTTCAGTATGCAGGATGATATCGTGTTCTTTATCTTCAGTATCTTCTGACAGGGCCTTGAAAAGTTGGTGTTGCAATGGAGCTGCTCAAATAGAGTTGATTATCTTTGTGACTATTTTCATAACATGTTCAAAGGGCAGTATTTTACAACACAAAGCTTCCTGATGGATAATACAGTGGTAGGACATAAAGTTTGAAAATGATTCATCTTTCCTGCAAAGGGCAATCAATCCTTTGTTTTGACCAACCATTGCTGGTGCCCCATCGGTCGTTATCACAGACAACTTATGCAAAGGCATGTTTATCAACCTGGCATATCTTCTGAAAGTTTTATAAATATCCTCACCTCTCGTCTGTCCTTTCATTGGTAATATTTGCAACAGCTCCTCTTTTACTGTGAAGTTACTAAATACCATTCTCACCATAACTGCCAAGTGTGCGGTGTCTGATATATCTGTTGACTCGTCAAATTGCAGAGAGAAGCAGTCACATATTTCCAAGTCAGTCTTTAACTGAGTTTGCAAGTCTTTTGAAATTGCATGTATTCTTCTTGTGCCTGTGTTATTTGAAACTGTAGGTCTTGTATCGCCGACATAATCTCATGCTTGTTAGAATATGCCTCAAACAAACAATTGGCAGCAGTCAGAAATGCTTCTTTTAACAGTTCACCATACTGGAAAGGTTTTTTCTTCTTTGTGGGCATGTGAGAAATTTTGAAAGAAGCAATGGTTGCCTTTTTAGATTTTTCCACATGTCTAGTGAAAACAGTCTGTTGAGTAGTTAAACTTAATTTTAGTTGATTTATTTTTTTCTTTCTTACTTCAGATTTAAGTGGATAATTCATATCAAAAGTTGTATGACTTTTCTGAAAGTGACGTTCAACATTATGTGTTTTCGGCACTGCAATACTACTGCCACACAAAAAGCAAACGCATTTCCCTTTTAAATTAATGAAACAATATGATTCCTCCCAGTCTGTGTTAAAATGATAGGTTCGTTTTCTCTTATTTGGTCCACTCATTTTAGGACTAAAAAAATAAAAATAAAAATAGTTATAGAGAGATCAAAGATGGCAGCATGAGAGGAGAACGCAGATAACTGCCTGGGAAGGGCCTTGTGAACAGAGTGGAATCCACAGGGGAAACCCTGAGAAGAAACCTCAACTAAGAGAACCACACAACGCGGAACAACACACAAAGGTTAGAGAAAAAAGGGAAGAGGAGAGGGAAGAGGTAGCAGCAGTTCGGGGACAGAGACTTGGAGCTCGGCCTGGGGCTGGCAGAAACCAAGGGGAATTGGGGGACTACAGTCAAAGTGAAGCTGGATCGAGGGCGGGTTGGAAGCTGAAACCTAGGGAGTGTGGAAGCCCCACAAGACTGTGGACGATTTAACATCCGAACTCAAGGGACAGCACACAGTGCCCTAATCAGTTCACAGAGCCTAAAGTGGAACAGGGTCTGTGGAGCAGGGCGGCTTCACTTCCCGGCAGGCGGGGTGAGAGCAGGGCACCAGCCCACAACAGCTCAACACCCCTGATTTACGGAGGAGATTGACTGTGAAGGAGCGCCTTCTGAAGACAGGGCTTTTGGAGTGAGGGCTGGGGCTTGAGTGGGCATAGCTGCAGTAAACGTGCTTTGAGAGAATATGGTGGTCTCAGCAGAGCCGGGAGCATAGAGCGGCTGCCGCCTGAGCTACGGCCTGTGCACATAGGGCTTTCGGCGCCCCCGCCCACTGGGCCGCTGCGGCACCGATGCGTGCTTGCCAGCGCGTAATTCGATGTTTGGCACCTAGCTCACCAGGCCACTGCGGCACCGCTGCATGCACGCACCAGGGCTTTCGGTGCCCAGCCCACCAGGCCGCCGCGACACCACTGTGTGCTTGCCAGAGTGTAATTGGATGTTTGGCACCCAGCTCACCAGGCCGCTGCGGCACTGCTGCATGCACGCACCCGGGCTTTTGGCGCTCCGCCCAACAGGCTGCTGTGACACCACTACTTGCTTGCCAGCGCGCAATTGAGCTTTCAGTGTCCCGCCCACCAGGCCACTACAGCACCACAGCCAGCGTGCCAGTGCACAACTGGGCTTTCGGCGCACCGCCCATCGGGCCGCCTTGGCACCGTTGCCTGCTCGCCAGAGCACTACCGGGCTTTTGGCGCCCTGCAAAATGGGCTGCTGCAGCGCCGCTGCCTGTGCGCAAGACCGGTTTTCGGCGCCCTGCCCACCACGCCGCTGCAGCACTGCTGCCTGCTCGCGAGTGTGCAACTGGGCTTTTGGCGTCCCGCCCGCCGGCCCACTGGGGCGTTGCAGCCCGCGAGCAACTGGGCTGCCACCAGGTCGCCGCGGTGTCATTGCCAGCGTTCAGGACTGCGCAGCCCACCAGGGCCTCTGCCAAGACCCAGCCCATCCAAGTGCTGCCCTGCGAGTGTGGCTTACAGATACTATTGAAGGAGGGGCAGCTAGGCAAAGGAGAGAAAGACCGGAGCTCCTGCACCCCGCCCACACAGAACCACCAGCCCCCCTGCTGAAAGAGGAATCTGCTATTGTGTCTCAGGCCCGCTCTAGCTCCTACTCACATGTCCCCACCCCTGGCCACACCTTTACTACCCTGCTATCTAATAGCTAAGACAGCCACCGGAAGTGCCCCAGGACATAGAAGCTGTCTGCTTCCCCCAACCCTCTCCCAAAATCTCCTTCTCCCACAACTGAGCCCAAAAGAAAAAATAAAGAGAAGCCCATCTGATAGGCAAACCGCCAGAGGGAAAACAGACTTATGCGTAAAGCAAAAAGAACCACATCAAACACAATGCACACCTCAGAATCCAAAGCCCCTCCAGAAGATCAGAAGCATTCTTTAGTAAAGGACTTTGCACACTTGCAATCAAATCTAAGTGAAACAGAATTCAGGGCTGCATTAATCAAGACACTCAGAGAGCTCACTCAATGCTGGCAAAGTACCCAGACACACTTAAATGACCTCAACAAGAAATTTTCTGAGCAAAATGAGTACTTTACCAACAAAATTGAGAAGCTAGAGCAGAAGCAAAAGGAACTCCTTGAAATGAAAGTCATCATGGGAGAACTGAAAAAAGAACTGACCAGCATAGGAAACAGGCTGACCAGCTAGAGGAAAGGATGAGTGAAATTGAAGATACAAACATGGAAATGTCACAGAGGGAAGAAGAAAGGGAAAGGAAAATCAAGAGAAATGAAAGAGCCCTACAAGAACTTTCTGACTCCATCAGAAAGAACAATATTAGAATAATAGGGGTACCAGAAGGAAGCGAGATTAAATCTTCTCAGATTCTACTAAAACAAATAGTGGATGAAAATTTCCCTAACCTGTGGAAGGAATTACAGCCCCAAATCCAAGAGGAAAGCAGGAGCCCTAACATCCTAGATCATAGCAGATCTTCTCCAAGGCACATAGTTCTGAAGATGACAAAAATCAATGACAAAGAAAAAGTCCTCAAGGCTGGCAGGGAAAAACAAAACATAACTTTCAAAGGAAAACCTATCAGGCTGTCACCAGACTTCTCAGAAGAAACTCTGCAAGCCTGGAGGGAGTGGAGCCCAATCTTCAAAATATTAAAAGAGAGAAATTTCCAGCCAAGAATTAACTATCCAGCAAAATTAACCTTTAGATATGAAGGAGGAATTAAGGCCTTTACAGATATACAGAAGCTGAGGGAATTCTCCAGCTCAAAACCAGCACTTCAAGAAATACTAAAGGAGGCTATCCGACCTGAATCCAGAAATCAAAATAAATGGAGAAAAGTTGGGACAACAAAAAAATAAAAAGGAAAGAAGAAATGGATACAGGACATCCTCATATATCAATCACCACCCTGAATGTCAATGGACTGAATTCACCAATAAAGAGGCACAGGGTAGCAGACTGGATTAAAAAACAAAATCCAACCATATGCTGCCTACAAGAGACACACCTCAGCCACAGGGACAAACATAGACTCAGGGTAAAAGGATGGAAAACAATACTCCAGGCAAACGGCAGTCAGAGAAAAGCTGGAGTGGCCATACTGATTTCTGATGAAACAAACATCAGGATAAAAAAAATAATAAGACATAAAGATGGACATTACATCTTGATAAAAGGGACAATACAACAAGAAAACATCATACTCATCAATATATATGCTCCGAATCAGGAAGCACCAAAATTTATAAAGCAACTACTAACAGATCTAAAAGGAGAATTTGACAAAAATATAATTATAGTAGTGGATCTAAACACCCCCCTGACAACATTGGACAGATCATCCAAGCAGAAACTAAATAAGGAGATTGCAGCTTTAAATGATACATTGCAGGAAATGGACATAATTGACATTTACAGGTCATTCCATCCTACAACAAAGGGGTATACATTTTACTCTAGTGCACATGGAACATTTTCAAGGATAGACCATATCCTGGGACTTAAACCCAACCTCACCAAATTTAAGGGCATCCAAATCATACCAAGTGTATTCTCAGACCACAAAGCGTTGAAACTTGAGATCAGTTGCAAAAGGTCAAGTGCAGAGAGATCCACATATAGCGGAGATTGAACAACATGCTATTAAAAAGTGAATGGATCAAAGAGGAAATTAAACAAGAGATTAAAAATTTGTAGAAACGAATGACAATGAAAACACGACGTACCAGAATTTATGGCACACAGCAAAAGCAGTATTAAGAGGGAAATTTATATCATTACAGGCCTATCTCAAAAAACAAAAAAAGTACAAGTAAACACCCTCACATCTCATCTTATAGAGCTAGAAAAAGAAGAACAGAGGTGCCCCAAAGCCAGCAGAAGAAAAGAATTATAAAAAATCAAAGCAGAACTTAATGAAATTCAGAATAGAAAATCAATAGATAAAATTAACACCACAAGGAGCTGGTTCTTTGAAAAAATCAATAAAATTGACAAACCACTGGCTAGGCTCACCAACGAACAAAGAGAAAAATCACATATTTCCAGAATACGGAACGATAGGGGAGCGATTACAACGGATGCTGCAGAAATACAAACAATCATAAGAGATTATTATGAAAGACTCTATGCCAACAAATTTGACAACCTAGAGGAAGTGGACAAATTTCTAGAAACATATAGTTTACCTAATCTGAACCAAGATGATTTGCATAACATCAATAGACCAATCAACAGTACAGAACTTGAAACAATTATCCAAAAATTGCCCAAAGGCAAAAGGCCTGGACCAGATGGCTTTACCAATGAATTCTACCAGTCATTCAAAGAAGAACTAACGCCCATTCTCCTCAAACTACTCCAGAAAATTCAAGAGGAGGCAGTACTAACCAACTCTTTCTATGAAGCTAATATCACCCTAATACCAAAACCTGGGAAAGACAATACCAAAAAGGAAAACTATAGGCCAAACTCACTGATGAATACTGATGCAAAAATCTTAAATAAAATTTTAGCTAACAGAATACAACAATGCATTAAAAAGATTATTCACCATGACCAAGTGGGATTCATCCCAAGGGCACAAGAATGGTTCAACATACGCAAATCAATCAATGTAATCCAGCACATAAACCAAACAAATGTTAAAAACCACATCATTATCTAAATCGATGCAGAAAAAGCATTCCACAAGATACAACACCCATTTATGATAAAAACACTGAATAAAATGGGAATTGAAGGAAAGTACCTCAACTTAATTAAGGCCATATATGACAAACCCTCAGCAAATATTATACTGTGTGGGGAAAAGCTGAAGCCTCTTTTCCTAAAATCAGGAACAAGACAGGGATGCCCCCTGTCACCACTGCTGTTTAACATAGTTCTAGAAATTCTAGCCAGAGCAATCAGACAAGAGAAAGGAATAACAGGTATTAGAATCGGAAGAGAAGAAGTTAAACTGTCACTCTTTGCAGATGACATGATCCTGTATATAGAAATCTCTAAAGACTCTATCAGAAATCTATTGCAAATAATAGACAAATAGAGTTGCAGGATACAAAATCAATGTCTCAAAATCAACTGCATTTTAGTATGCCAACAATGAAACTTCAGAAAGAGAGATGAGAAGATCCATTCCCTTTGCCATTGCAAACAAAATAATGAAATACCTAGGAATAAATCTAACAAAGAATGTGAAGGACTTATACACTGAAAACTATAAGACACTCTTAAAAGAAATTAAAGAGGACACAAAGAAATGGAAATACATTCTATGCTCATGGATTGGATGAATTAACATAGTTAAAATGTCCAAACTCCCCAAAGCAATGTACAGATTCAATGCTATTCCCATCAAAATCCCACAGTCCCTCTTTCAAGAAATAGTAAAAAAAAATCATCAAATTTGTATGGAACCACAGAAGACCACAAATCGCAAAAGCTATCCTAAGAAAAAAGGATGAAGCTGGGGGCATCTCACTGCCTGACTTTTATCTGTACTACAAAGCCTCAGTAATCAAAACAGCATGGTACTGGCAGAAAAACAGACACACGGACCAATGGAACAGAATTGAAAACCCAGAAATAAACCCACAAATTTATGGACAGATTATTTTTGATAAAGGATCAAAAAATATACAGTGGGGAAAAGAAAGCCTCTTCAGTAAATGGTGCTGGGAAAATTGGAAAACCACATGCAAAAGGCTGAAGGTGAACTGCGATCTCTCACCATATACCAAAAGTAACTCAAAATGGATTAAAGACCTCCAAATAAGAAAGGAAACAATAAATTGCATA
>PVKE010015559.1:0-33294 GCA_004027555.1 Craseonycteris thonglongyai
TCATATTCTTTCTTTTGGTTTCTTTTGACATAGTCCTAGAACCTGTTTTATGTAATAAGTTAAGTGTGATAGTTTTGAAGATGTCTTGCTAAAAATCTTGTTGCCAGTTTTAATACACACAGGCTTATTATTGGGCCCATATCATTCTACTTTTCAGAAAGACTTCCTGATATAGGGCACTGATGTCACTGGAATAACTGGCTGTCAGGCCAAAAGTGAGTTGTATAGTTTTATGCTGATTATAAAATCAGTTTCCTAGGCAGTAGTCCAGTGAGAGTGAAACTGGAATCATCAGGACACAGGGGCTTTGAGCTAGTAAAGTTTGTATTTTCCTGAAGCGTAATACAGTGACTAAGACATTAGGAACATAGCCTGAATCATGTGATACTTAGTAGGGAAGCATCCTGTCAGGCAGAACTGAGGTAGTTCAAAGTACATGTTCTCAGATTTGTGTTGCTAGTGTACTTGCCACGGCTTATGTCCTCATGTCCCAAATGAAACATGCGAGATAGCCAGCAAGGGGATAGGGTCTGCCACATTTATTTTATTTAACCAGCACCTGCTGTGCCCAGTGCTGTTCACTGGTGGAGGCTGGTGTAGCTTAGACTGGCTTCAACCTGGTTTTTGTTTAACTCATTGTCACTGTGATCCACTTGGAGGGAGATACTGATTTTTAGGAGACTGCTACTCATGGCTAAGCCATGGTCCTTTATTAATCTGTGTTCATCATGATGAGGTAGGTGTTTTCAGATCCATCATTGCTGACATTGCCATCTAGAGGACTTTCTTGTCATTTTCCAATAGATCTTCCGTCTCAATTGACTCTTCCAGAGTTCTCGGATGGCACTTTCCAGGCTAATGCAGTTGAGGGCATTCTTAGGGTTGGATGTTGGAATGGCCTGAAGTTTCTCTCTCAACATCTGGTTTGGCTCGGTGGCTGCACAAGGAGCCTAGTGCAAGAGAAGCACGGAACCCCATTCCTCTGTAGATACAGCAGGTCTTTGAATGACGCCCTTTCATTCAGCGTCCTTTCATTGTAATGTTGGTGAGAAACCATAGGAACTAAGTCTCTTGTTTATATCATTTAACACATGGGAACATTGGTTTTGTTACATGTTGTATCATTAAAGTTGTAGGACCTATCATGGACATTTAGCAAGGACTTCCTGTACATGATTTGGGGTTCCCTGAGCCTCACAAGGCTTCCATAGCTCACTGGTGTTGTGAGGTGGGAATTCCCCAGCAAGGGAGGAGAAGGCGCAGGTTCCTGATCCTCCCATTGTCCCCATGGCCAGTGTGCTAGACAACGGCCCCTGCCACCCTGTCCCAGTACCCTCATCAGGCAGCTGTGAGTAGCCTTACCAGTGAGGAGATAGACACCAGCTGCCTGCACGCCAGGCAGTGTGCATGTGGGTGCCAGCTGTTCATAGACATTGTCTGGGAATGCCAGCTGCCCAAACCAGAGAACTCTGGGGCCTGTGGGACAACAGCTGGTTGAGCTGGGCCCTTTGTATTTCAGCATACAATTTAGAGTTAGCTCGTAAGTTGGGATTTTGATTGAAATGCACCGACATCTTACAATATCAGGTTTTATCTGTATTATGGAATCTACATTTCTTTAGATATTCTTTGGGGCTTCTCAATGAGCTTTTATCATTTTTCTTATAGAGATTTTACATATCTTTTATTAAACTTATTCCTAGATAACTTTTTTATGCATATGATTTTAAGTATTCATTTTTTTAATGTTACTATATAAAAATCACTTTATTTCTATATGTTGATGTTGAATCCAGAGATTGTAATACACTTATTAATTCTGCTTTATCTGTAAGCATTTTTCCCATTTGTTTCCAGTTCTTGTATTTTTCATTTCCTTTTCTTGATCTACACTGTTGACTAGGAACTCCATTGTGCTCTTGGACACAAGTGGTGATAGTGGCCATCTCATTTTGTTCATGACTTCAAAGGGAAGCTTTCATCCTGTTACCACAAAGCATAGTATTTGCGATATATGAGGTCTGTCTGGAAAGTATCCAGCTATGTAATATGAAAAATAGAGGCATTTATGACTGAAATTTTTTCAGACAGCCCTTGTATCTATTATTTAACATACAGGAGTTTTTTTCGGTAAATATTCTTTATCAAGTAGAGAAAGTTCTCCCCTTATCTTTCTGGTGACTAGGTGTTTACCGGTAGTCTTAAAAGGGTGTTAAATGTATCAGAAGCTTTTTCTCCATTTCCTGATATTCATGGCTTTTTGCCTTATTCTAATACTGTTTTTTAAATATCTGTGAGGATACCTGCGACAGCAGTAAAGTAATTTCAGGCCCAACTATTTTATTGGGATGGCTTTAAAAGGAAAGAGAAGGCCATAAAAATGTTCTTTCTCATGTCTTATCTTCAGGTACATTTCATATAGTATTTTGCTGTTGCAGCAGATTTCTTTTATAGTTTATAGAGCTGTAATTTTTGGTTGTTCAGTGACATCAGGAAATTACTCTCCATATCTCCTGGGGTTTTTGAAAAGTGATGATGCAAGGACTCAGACTCTCACTCTATCACCTTTAGAATGTCTGAAGGTATTTTCTGGCAGATGACTTACTTTTAGTGGGATTCCAAGCTCATCATTGCCCCCATGTAGAGCTGTTGCTAACTCTGGCGTGTCTTCATTCGAGAATAGGAAATGGTCTTTAAAAAAAGAAGAAAAGAAAAAAAATGGTCTTTTTATTCAGATAGGCAAAGGACCTGTTGTGAAACAACAGGATTATCAGTTTGAACTCCATCCTCTTAATTGGAAGAATCCTTCCACTTTAAGTCAGGAATTCCCATCAATTCCTAGACCTTTACACTGTGCATTAGGTTGTCATGGATAGCTGCCCCATTACCCTGAGCAGATGTGGCTGGATAGTGGGCCTATGGAAGGACTAGAGATGACAATTCCTGCTGCCCTGGCAGTTTGTTTATTTCTGATTTTGCAGTTTCTTTTTCAGCTCTTAAGATGTTTTTGTTGATATCCTCTTTATCATTGCTGTTGTCTTCACCTTTTCTCTCTCCCTTTCTTCCTGTCTTAAAGGAAGGTTTATTCATTCCATTTCTGGAGCCTTAGTCTTCTTCCTTTCTCTTCCCAACATGCATCATAATCTTGCCACTTCACCTCGACTCTGAGGTGTCTTGATCAATTCCTTCTTCTGTAACTACAGATCTCCCCAGATTGCCAGAATACAGCTCTCCCAAAATGCAGCTCCTCCCATGCTCCTACTGCCTCTTTCAATTGTAGTTCCATCTCTGTCATTCATTTAAGGTAAACTGCTTAAATGAGTGAGTGGCTTATATCCTCTTGTATGTCTCCATCTGTTCCCTTTCTGGTGCCCAATAATCTGGTTTTCACTTCTGCCCAAAGTTCACTGATGGTTTCCTGATCCCATTTGCCAGCTGTCACCTTCCTTAATGTTTCTGTAGTAGTTGATGCTGTTGATCATTTCATGGAGCACTGCCTTCATAATCCTTCTGCCACCTTGGTTTCTGCCACATAGACCCCTCCTGGATTTTCTGTTACTCACTTCCCACCTCCTACCAGTAAATTCTGTTGTGAGTCATCTCTCACCTTGCTCTTTACCGTCTCCTGTTTCTAATTTAGATCTCATCCATTTCTCACACTAAAACTGCTACCCATTCAGGTAGTTCCCACATTAGTAGTTTCTATTTCTGTTATATGGCCTGAGTCTTGTTCCTGTTTTTCCAACTGCCTGAAGGCATTTTTCCTAATTTTATTGTAATTTAGCATCCTTTTGCTTCCTGCCACTTCTTATCCAGAACCAGATTCAGCATGTGTCTGCTGAAATCCATTGATCGCCCCATCTTCTCTCTCCCAAGGGTGCTACTGCCATTCTCAGCCATGTACACTCAAAACCTTTTGTCCTTCTTCCTTGACCCCAACAGACAGTCAGTCACTAAATTCTGTATCCTGTACTTCTTCCTGTAGAGTCCTTCCAGGATCTTGTCTTTAGATTTACCAGTTACTCACATTTGCTCACCTGCTTTTGTATGTCTCTAGATATGTACATTTTTCCTGAACCATTTGAGAGTTAGTTGTAGACATTGTAACTTTTCATCCCCAAAATACTTCAGCAGTTATCTCCTAAGAACAGGACATTGTCTTATAATATACTGTTTTTAATTATCTAACAAGTAATCATAACATAATTTACGTAGGAAATATAACATTAGTAAATATGTTATTCAATATATAGTTCATCTTTAACTTTCCCTATATATCCTAGTAATACGTTCTGTATATATATGTACTTTAAACCTAGTTTGGGAAATGCTGGGGTGGCTCAGCGGGTTGAGTGCTCACCTTGCAGCCCCAGGGTCCGAGGATCATATCCTGGCCCCAGCCTTTGTGGACCCATTGCTGAACTGGAGTGTATCCTCAGTTCAGCTCCCGCTCAGGGTGTACTTCCCATGTAGGAGGCCCCCAGCTCACTTGGGCATGCCTCCCATGTAGGAGGCCCTTGACGGGTTCCTGCCCAACACAGCCCCAGGCCCACCTGTGGAATGAAACTATATTGAAAACTGATGACATACAAGTATGGAGACTGCTCTGGGCCCTCCCCCTTCTTTCTGTCTCTCTCTGTCTCTCTGTCAAAATAAATAAATAAACATTTTTTAAAAAATCCTAGTTCCACTTGTGGATCAAGCATAGTCTTTAGTTATGGTTTCTTTTAATTTTAGTTGTGTCTTACCAGGTTTTATAACCACCTTTTCTCTTTCTTCTTGTTCATCCTTCCCATTGGAATTAGGTTCTTTTTCCTAAGGCACCTTTTCTGCTAACTACTCCCTTAATCACACACCTGTTTTTGTCCCCCACCATCAAAACTTGATGCCTGTCATACATTCAAGACTGTTCATAATTTGTTCCTTTTCTGTCTTGATAAAAATGGTCTAATGAAACAGGGAAAATAAACAAACTTATATAAACTGAGGATCATAGCACAAAAAGAGCACTGCATATAGTCCAGAGATCAAGATAGGCCAGAGTGATGAGGACAAACTGTACAGTGGTAGGATTTAAGGTGAGTTTGAATGACAGGCTGGATTCAGTTACAAAAATATGTGGAAAGGCAATTCTACCATTATTTCTACCCACATGACTTCTGTTCCAGCCAGAGTGGACTGGTCTTAGTC
Source organism: Craseonycteris thonglongyai (assembly GCA_004027555.1). NCBI lineage: Eukaryota > Metazoa > Chordata > Mammalia > Chiroptera > Craseonycteridae > Craseonycteris > Craseonycteris thonglongyai. The sequence goes on from PVKE010015559.1 coordinate 5,191, forward strand.
ACTTTGTAATTTCTGCCTCAGAACCTCTGCCTGAATTGCCTTTCCACATATTTTTGTAACTGAATCCAGCCTGTCATTCAAACTCACCTTAAATCCTACCACTGTACAGTTTGTCCTCATCACTCTGGCCTATCTTGATCTCTGGACTATATGCAGTGCTCTTTTTGTGCTATGATCCTCAGTTTATATAAGTTTGTTTATTTTCCCTGTTTCATTAGACCATTTTTATCTTTGTGTTTGCCCTTGTCTTCCTCACTGAATCTAGCATGGTGATGTTTATCACGTAAGGTAGTCTTCAGGGGTTACTAAAGAGTTCTCAGGTGTCTAGCCTCATAAGGTTGTTCGTGATTTAAAATGCTACAGGTTGGAGGAAAATCTGATTTCATGTCTCCAGGCTATTGTCTTCAACTCTCCAGATTGTGCCCGTTGGAGCTTCTCTTGCCTGGGTAGTTGCTTCCCTTTTACTTTTAGCAATCCTCAAACACAGCTCACCCATCATGGCTGAGTTGGATGTTAATGTTAATTTTGGTGAATTGAGTTTTGTTCAAAGAAAACCAGGTGGTAGCCTAACATTCTGATCTAGCAGTATCTCAACAGCAAAGCTGGATTTGGAACTCAATTGGACTTTCAAGAACCTGTCATCAGGGGGAAGCCGGGGTGGCTCAGTGGGTTAAGTGCTCACTTTGCATTGCCGGGGACCAGGGATCGAATCCCAGCCCCGGCCCGTGCGGACCCATGTGCTGAACTGGGAGCTCCCCCAGTTCAGTTCTCTCTCTCTCTCTGTCTCTGTATCTCTCTCTCTCTCTCTCTCTCTCTCTCTCTCTCTCTCTCTGTCAAAAAAACAATAAAAATAAATAAAACAAACAAACAAACAAACAAAAAAGAACCTGTCATCAGAGTCATGATTGAGTGACTACGTCAAGGAAACTTATCCAGCCTTTTTATTGATTTCAGTTGGCATTGGGCTGTCTCAGTGAATTTGGAACATAAACATTTGGCGGGTCTGAGAATTTAAATCTTTGCTAATATAGCTGCTGAAAGGAAAAGTGCTGAGGGCTCGAAACTGAAATGAACTGCTGAGCCCTAAGATGAAAGGATCATAAACATTAATAACAATGTTGCTTGTTAAAGGTCCCTTCTGGGAACAGAGCTTTGATGGGAAAGCACATTAAAAAGGTACTCTATACCCTAGTGACGTTGAAGCAGGTATGCTGATTATGCTAGTCTCCAGGAATGGAGGGAAGAGTGAAGGACACATGTTTTGTGTGTTTTTAGTGATGAAGGAGGAGCTGTTTAGGCCTAGAAGAATAAGACATTCTATTTGAGTTTTAGGTCTTGTGAAAGGTGCTAGTTAGCGTGTCTGACCATCCCTGCGTACCTCTGTTTCTCCTGGATATGCCTGAGAGAGACGAGGGGAGCCAAAGCCAGCTCTCACATCCTGAGCCCTTCTCTGCTGATGCTTGATAAATAAGAATTTTGCAGATGACTTTTGAGAGGCCAGAATCTAATTGTCTCAGGACAACTGAGAGACTAGCAATAATGATTTCTTAAATGTCTGACATCTCTGTACTTTGTTTTTAAAAAAGAAAGGACAGGGGAAAGCCGGGACGGCTCAGCGGGTTGAGCGCTCGCTTTGAAGCCCCGAGGACCGAGGATCGAGTCCCGGCTCCGGCCCAGGCGGACCCACATGCTGAACTGGGGAGTTCCCACAGTTCGGTTCTCTAGCTGTCTCTGTCTCTATCTCTCTTTCTCTCTGTCAAAAGTAAAATAAAAAAATAAATATGCACTGAAGATAAAATAATTACTCTATTAATATAAAAAGACATTAAAAAAAGAAAGAAAGGACAGCTCAGACTGCTTCAAACCACACATAACATCTGCTACAGGGCACACTCACTTTCCTGACTTGAACTTTTCACTGCCTCAGTGCACAATTTGAAATGACAAAACCTTTTTGGTGTGTGTAATTATTCTTTATTATTACTGGTTAAGGGCATTAAGATGATAGTGTACACAAAATAGCAATGCCTGACCTTCAGAGCTATTTGCTTGTTACCCAGCCTTTTCAGTAAAACCTAGTGTTTGTCAAGATTGTAGTCAATAACAACTCATTACCAGTAACACTACTTGGACATGATACAGATAAAACAAATTTTACATCACTTTGATTGCTGACTTATAGGTGCCTGAAAAGGCTAGAATTGAGATTCAGTTCTACTGTTTTTGCTTCTATACTTATGATGGCAAAGAGAATTGGCCTACTCCAAGGGGCTAAAATCAGAATTTTTTAACCCCTAGTTAAGAACCCTTTGCCAGGCTTGTTATTTATTTATTCATTTTTAAAGATTTATTTTTATTGTTTTGACAGAGAGAGAGAGCTACAGGGACAGAGAAAAGGGGGAGGGCCCAGAATAGTCTCCACAGTTGCACATCGTCAGTTTTTCCACATAGTTTCATTCCACAGGTGGGTGCGGGGCTGCACAGGGCAGGAACTGGGCCGGATCTTGCCCCAGTGAGAACTGAACTGGGGGCACTCCCCAGTTCAGCATATGGGTCCGCATGGGCCGGGACTCGATCCTCGGTCCCTGGGGCTACAAAGTGAGCCCTGAACCTACTGAGCCATCCCAGCCTCCCCAGGCTTGTTATTTGTATCTATCTTGGTAGAATAAGTATAGTCTGTAACTCCAGAATTCTAGTAGTTTATAGCAACAGGGTTTATTTCTCACTTATGCTACTGTAGCTCCTGGTAGCTCTGCTCACTAAGGTCACTTGGGGTCCACGCCCATGGAAATCCTCCTCTGGTGTATACTTCCACCTGGCACTTGTGCTTTGGCTCTTAACAGGACATACCCACATTTCATTTGTCAGATCAAGTCACAAGCCCACACCTAAGGAGCTAGGGAAGTGCAGTTCTACCATGTGCCCAGGATTGGGGGAGAATTTGACATAGTATCAGAAAAACAGAGGAACCCTGTTACAAGAAGGAAACACAGTTGAATTGTAAGAGAAGGCATCTTGTGTAGCAGCTTTTCAGTTTCTCTAACTGAGTATTCATTTATACTTCCCAAGTGAATTTAAGGTGACTTAAGGCGAGTAATTGGCTTTGTAGTTAGGAGGCAGGTACTTTCCTTCTTACAGAACCTTTCCTTGAATCATCTATCCTTGGCTCTCTGACCTTGGTAAAGTCTGTTGAGAGTGTGGGGAAGAGGAATGGGTAGGTCACTGTTACAGAAGAATTTGTTCAGTTACTGCCTCTGGGGAGGATACTTGGTTAAGCGCAGGGACTAACTTTTCAGAAATGTTGTACCATCTGCGTATATTACCTGTTTATCGCCCTGGGTCTTTTAGGCCCAATACACTGAGGAATACAGTCAGTCCTCTATGTAAGCTTTATTGCCTGGCACAGTAAACAGTTTAAATCACTCTCTCCTGCTCTGAGGCAAAGTCTAAGCTTAAAGCCAGATAAAGTGATAGATTGTCTACATATTATCCCTTCACCCTAGCCTAGGAACTATGATCAACTCCTGGAGTCCAAGTAGGGAAGGCCACAGGAGTGTGTGCACAATGATGGTAATGGTCCAGAGTATGCCTCAGGATACATTTTATGAGCCTGAAAGCAGATGGATCTGTTAGCTTGGTGAAAATAATACACTACATTTACGTCTCTGTCACTGATAAATCTCTGTGGCTTTATCTGCTTATGACCTCAAGAATTAAGGTTCACATTCTGTAGAGAACAAGTTGTTGAACCTGTTTCTGAAGTCAGCCAGGTCTGTACCATGAGACATTTTCAGCAGCTTATGGCAGAGGGATGCCCAGGCCCCTGTCCCTGTGGTTTAACGACTGGTAGCACTGAAGGGAAGTCTTCCTGTCACAGCCTGGGGCGAAGCACTTGCTGGGTTTTTGCCCAATCACTACACAAGTGCATTTCTTTAGATTTTCAGAATCCACATATCTGCATTTACCTGTAAGTGACTTGTTTAATGTTGGTTACGAAAACCTCAGGACCTTCCCTAAGTAGAAGATCGCTCCCCATCTGACTGGGCCTGACCCCCCGGGCTTTAAGATTGCTGTTTCTTTTCCTGCCAATAGAGTGAGAGAAATGGGCTCATTCCCTACAACTCTGCCCGGCACCCTGCTGGCTCTCCCCTTGCATTCACTCTATCCCATTCTAGCCCAGCTGAAGGCTTGCATTTGCAGGAGTGCACAGCACCTTTCCATCTGAGCCACCTCCCACCACTTCTGACTTAGTGTGTACCAGACCACCCATTTATCCTGACTCCAGCTTCTTCCCTGCCTTCCCCCTCACCCAGTATCTTCTCTTCTTAACTTTGCTAGTTCTGTCAGCAATTATCTTTCTTCAAGGCATGAACTCTTAAGGATGCCTTCGTTCCCTTCTGTTTCCAAATGGTCATCAGATGGTGTTGATTCTTTCAGTGTTTATTTCAGGTCCACCTCTTCCTTTTGTCTTTTCCTTTTCAAAAGTCCCTTTACTTGAATCCAAGTAAGTAACATCAATTCTAGGTAACCACAGTAGCTATATCCAGTCTTTCCCCCACCTCCCTCAACTAGTCTAACCTCACACACAAAATATTTTTCCCTTTAATCTGCATTCCTCCTTCTGGCCTCCAAGGATCTCTGGATTATGGGCCTCTGGGCCTTCAGTCTTCCCTGCCCTGGGACACAGATCCCCCTGGGGCCTATCAGACCTTTCCCTCTGTTTCCCATATATACCCAGCCAATCCCCACCTCTTTGCCTTTGTCCCTGACACTTCTCCATCCTGAAAAATACATTAGGATCCACCTTCATGGTTAATTTGAGGATTGAAATTCATGGGTAATTGCTTTGCTCAATAACTGGTGATTTTTTTTTACTTTTTCCTGCTTTATATTTACTGTTTTCTACCCCAAATTTTCCCTTAAATCCATCCTTTACATATTGAAAGTTTCTTGACTCTAACTCCCTTGCTTGAATTATTCAGTGGTTCTATGTCCCCTGTAGCAGTGGTTCTTAAGGAAGGGTCATGGCTTATTCCTTACCCTCTTTCCTCAGGACCCTTTTGAATGGTAAATGACACTGAGTGAGGGAAGTGTGTATGCAGGTGAATTTCTGGGAATATAGAAAAAGAGATGGGACCACTACCTAAGGGATGGAGGTAAAGCACATCACTTACAAAGCCTCCAAGACCACTCCGACTTGCCTCTAGCAGCCTCTCTGCTTGCCATTTCCTCCTTTTGCACTTCATACTACAGCAACACTGAACTGTGTACCTTGTCTGTAGAGATGTTAGCTTTGTGCGTTTTTGAGCCAGCATGTAAGGCGCTAGAGAAGGTAGGGTGTGGGGCAGGGCCCAGGGCTGTTCCAGGGGCAGTGCTTTAGAAGGAACAGGCACCATGGGGATGGAGACCACCTCCTTAGAAATAGTTTTGTGGATCCAGCATGGCATTTGGTCAGGTTAGAAATAGAAAGAGTAATAGAATCTCAGGGCAGAGGGGTAGGAACTTAAGTTTTTGCTACTCCAGAGGACACAGGGAGGGCCCAGGGCTGGAAATGCCTGCATGCACAATTGCAGCTCAACACAGTTAAGAACTTTCTGATGGTTATTCCTGCTGCACAGTAAACTGGGCAGCTTAGGAATAGTACTGAATTTTCTTCACCAAGGAGTGAAGGATCTATTCTGTCGCCGGAGCCAAAGAATACATTCCTGCACTGGGAAGGAGGTTGGACAAAAAGACTGATTTACTTTATCAACTAGTATTCATCAAGTTCTTACTTAAGTGGCAGGCACATAATAGCTAAGTGCTTTAAATATAGCATCTTATTTATTTCCAATGTCACTGTATTTTATCTTTAGAATAGGCATGTCCGGTAAGAACTCTTGTTCTCTCCATTTTGTAGATGAAGAAACTGAGGTTTAGAGCTAGAGTGCCTGTTTCTCCAAGGTCACATAACTAGTAGGTGGCAGAGACAGAATTCAGACACTGGACTCTCTACACTGCTACACAGCCCTTAGTGTCCTCTCCTGCTCTTGTATCTTCAGCGTGGGAAGAGAAGTTTTGTTAGCAGATAACTAATCAGGGAGATTAAAATTCAAGAGGTCTTTTTCCTTAGCCAGTACTATGCTTAGCATTTGGCACCAGGTTACAAATAGGAGGGAAGTGAGGGAAGATGAAACAGTAGACAAGAAAGAAAAAGTCCTGCTAGTACATTTTTAAAATTACTTCATAGAACTCTGATTCATAATAGGAATTCATTGTTGTTGTATATTAAGGAAGTAAATCTGTGCAACGGGTATACATTTTTTTTTTTTTTTTTACAGTTTTATATGTGTATAGATTTGCTTAGCAATCACTGAATTTCCAGGCCAGGTTCAGGCAACTGAAGGGCCTTTATAAGTAGTTTATATTGCCAAGCCAATGAGTGAGTGATCCTTTTATTAAAGAAGAATTATTTATTAACAGACCCTGAAGGATAGTTGAGTTGATGGGAGATTAGTCATTCGCTCCATTTTCCAGTTAGTTTAAGGCCCAACTATCTTTGAATTTTTATAGCATCTTGTCCTTATCTTGGATCATGGTACTTACCACAGTCTTTCTTTTATTATAGTTAATTCCCACATGTTTTTATCTTTCTTATTTGATTCTAAGCCTTTTGAGGACAGAGGCCACATCTTATCTTCATTTTCTCCTTCCAGCTCTTAACATTCTGTGATTAAGCATATTTGAAAATAGACATGGTTGCAGATCACATTGTTTTGGTGAAATTGAGTGAATTACCTTGTGTGTCATGGGTCCAGGGACTTACATACATATATTTAGGTTGTACAGATTTAACTAGTCATTTGTCAAAAGAAAGAATAAAAATTCTAAAGACAGGATGATTCTGCCCACAATTCTGCTCAGTTGGTGTGAGCCTGGAGTGAGTGTGAGATGGAAGATTTGAATTGGTTCTCCTTGGCCCTGCTCTCACGTGCCTGTCATATGCTGCTTGTAAGCACAGTGTGTTACCTAGATTGATTTTAATGGTTAATGATACAATGCAGACTTTCAATCTATGTGGTCCCTAAACAAACCACTCACTTCATCTAGTGGACAGCTGGGGGGCGGGGGGAGTAATCATTATATTGGTGGAGGAAAAATTAGCTAGGTTGGACTACATAGGAGATGTCAGGGATTTTTGGTTGTGTAGTTTCCGTCTTACTTGGTGACTTTAGAGCTTGACCTTATATAAGATGAGATTCCACTAGATTTGTTCATTATTCATTGAAAGAATGTATGATCATGTGAGTCAAAGAGAAGAAAGAAAATCAAGAACTAGGGAATGAATCATACGGAATTTCATGATAAGACATCTGGAAAAACCTGTGGATATGTCCAGTCTGAAGACCAAGGAAGGTCATACAAGTACACTAACAGTAAGAAAAAGGGAAGAACGGAACTTTACAAAGCAGGTTGCCTGCTTTTTTTTACCTTAAGTAGCCTTGCTGCTTGGTGCCAGATAGCCCTGTGTGCCTAAGAGTTCCCAAGGGTATCTCAGCATAGAGTAAATTCATTAATCAACGTTAGCAATGAGTGGTAAAGAAGAGGCTAAGTTATGTTCAGAATATTCTGTTTTCGAAGTCATGGGACTGGCAGTACACTTTTGAAGGTTTTCATTAAAATGGTTGAATGGGGACATAATGTTCTCCTCTTTCACGCATCATTTTGTCTTCTGGCTACAAAGTCAGCTTCTCAGCAGAACCGGGTACAGTTCATGCTTCTTTTCTCTATGTGCTCAATACTGTTCGTGGCAGTTGCACCTGCAGAGACACGCATCCGGCAGTCGTTGAATCCAGTTACCAAGTGTTCATTTGTAGGCAAGTGAGATGAAAGGCAAGGCACAAGGAATGAAGACAGGCGGTCCTTAGCATGCCTTAAAACACCGATAAAACATTGGACTTTAGAATGAAAGTGGGGGTAGAGCAAAGGTTTATGGACCAGGTTTCTGGAAGGTATTTTTATGCCCTCTTCCCCTTTTCATTTTTTTCTAAAATGAGTAATACGGGAACTAGAGACTGACTCAAATGATTTCCTCTTCCCCTATCAATCAGTGCTCAGTCACTTAAAGTGTCCTCTGAACCCTTTGGTTTATTAAGAGCCACCACACCCTCTAGCATGGCCAAGGAGGTGGTGCATATCACTTCCTACCAAGAAGCTCACCTCTTTGTACATCTGAAACTAATAGTAAAAAAAGAGCATCTCGCCTCTTACCCTCTGGAGGCCTTTCCTAGGAATTAATTAAACCAGGCAAGCCAGGAAGGAGTAGAAAATAATCAGCACTTAGCTTTTTACGTCGTAGACTAGCTATCTTACTACTGATGGCCAGTTCTTTTAAACTTGAGTGTTGTAATGTTGGCATTCTCACATCCTAGTACAAGTACTGTGCCCATGCTCTTATGTTTTTTTCTTAGTTTTATTATCTTCCATGTGGTGACATACTTGTTGTAAGAAAGGTACAAGAGTGGATTGGCAGTGGGGATGTGAGCCTTGTCCTGCAGTGCAAACACCTAGTGAGGGATTGATGTGGTCTAGAGCTTTCTGTGGAGGTGCTTGAGCTGGGGGTGTGGTGTGCATTATTGTGCCACTAGTGTCTCGGGAGATCTTACCTGCCCTCTCTGCCCATGGGATTGCGCTAGATGTGTTCCTGGCATCCAAATACAGAGCTGCATTTTACTGTAGAGACAGTGTTGTTCATGGCACTTAGCCATAGCTGCTCCACGGTATCACATTCTAGGTAGCATCATGCATTTAAGTTAGCTTTAGTGAGCCACTAGGTGTGAGAGAGAACCTTACTTATTATGTCTATAGAAAAAAAATACATTGTAAGTTTAGTACTTAAAAATAAACTTTTAGGGGAAGCAGGGATGGCTCAGTGGGTTAAGCGCTCACTTTGCAGCCCCGGGGACCGAGGATCGAATTCCGGCCCCAGCCCGTGTGTACCCATATGCTGAACTAGGGAGTGCCCCCAGTTCAGTTCTCACCGGGGTGAAGACCCCGGCCCAGTTCCTGCCCTGTGCAGCCCCACTCCCACCTGTGGAATTAAACTATGTGGAAAAACCAATGATGTGCAACTGTGGAGACTGTTCTGGGCCCTCCCCCTTCTCTTTGTCTCTGACTCTGTATCTCTCTCTGTCAAAAACAATAAAAATAAATCTTTAAAATAAATAAATAAATAAGTAAACCTTTAGGGGATGCCAGGATAACTCAACAGGTTGAGTACTTACCTTGGAACCGCGAGGTCTAGGGATCAAATCCCAGTCCCGCCCTGTGCAAACCCATATGCTGAACTGTGGTGTAACTGGTAACTGCCGGAATGGCACGGTGGTGAAAGTTCTCACCTCCCATGTGAGCAGCCCCAGTTCAGTTCCCACCCCATGCAGCCCCACATCCACCTGTGTGGAATGAAACCATATCACAACTAATGATGTACAACTATGGAGACTGCTCCCCACTTCTCTCTGTCTCTGTCTCTCTCACCTTCTCTCAAAACAATAAAATCTTTAAAATAAAAAACGGGATGAAGCTGGACATCCCATTAAAAAAAAATTTTTTTAGAGCATGGCCAGTTTATGGTTTGGAGACTAATGTTTGTTATCTTTCAGATCAATTTGCTTCTAGTGATGGTCTCTGGTGACCTGAGGTTAGGTTGAGAACTTTTTTGACTTCAGTGAGAATTATCCTCTATCCTAGGATGGGGTTGCTGAAACCAACTTGTCTCTACCCCTAGCAATTCCAGACCTGTGTCCCTAAGGAACACCTCTATCCTTACAGTGACAACTTTCTTTTTCCTCTCAGACTGTCAATCCTGACATGAAACTGGCAAGCTCATTTTAACCCACTTTTATCTGTAGAGGTTAACACTTTGTGTCCCAGGCAGCACAATGTGCTCTTCACCCAGAATGGGAAGACAGGGTAACCCTGAAGGCCCGGGTTTTCTCAAAATCAGAACTTTGAACCAGATAAGCCTCTTTTATTCTTTCAGCCAGCATTTATGAAGTACCGCTGTTACCAGGCACAGTGCTCGGCACTGGGGACTCAGGTGGCTATGACTTAGAGCGGGGGTGGTGAACTTATGGCATGTGTGCCCAAAGTGGCACGCGGAGCTATGAATACCATTTAAAAATTATTGTTTATGCTCTTGTAGGCATAAAAATAATCAATACCTCTATCTCACTCGATGGGTTGGCACGCGAGTCGAGCGAGTATACTCTTATTTCATAAACTTTGGCACTCAGTCGCCAAAAGGTTCACCACCCCTGACTTAGAACCTTCCCTCAAAGAAAATCATGGTGGAGGAGAAGAGACAGACAGTAAGAAGTATGGCATTGCACTGAGTTAAGCACCCAATAGAAATGCATGCTGGGCACAGCACTGTCATGTACAAGCGTGATTATCTCACTCGGTCCTCAGCCTTTGTTGAGTGTGCTTGGCCCAAGCCTTGAGTATTCAGCACCTCAAATTCTAGAATGTCTGATTTTTACGGAACCACTTAACAGGATCCCATGAAGACTGTAGGAGGTACTGAGCGTTAGGATTACAGAATGGCAGCAGAGGTGGCAGCACGACAAGCCCTCGTCCGGTTTGCAGAAGTGCTTCCTTTTCATCAGCAAGTCCCAGCAGACTGGACAGTCATGTAACTCCTCTCTGAGGCCTCTCAGTGTGATTTTCCCCTTTCTGTGCAGTTTCACAATGGAACTGCTGGCCAAGCCGTGGGTGGCACAGAACCTCATTCACACTCTTCACAACAGGACAGTCGTGCCTTCCATGAGTCCCAAAACCATACTTGAACACGATTGAATCAGAATGTGTCAGACCTGCTCTCCCCACTTCCTATGTTAGTAGACTGGGTCACAGAAAAACTGCCCAGGGCACAAACTTACAGGTCCCCATCCTGATCAGGACATTCCTGTTGCCTCTAGGGAATGAGGGGGGGGAAGGTCTCAAACAGTCAACTTATAGTGACAGAAAAGAAGAGTGGAGTCCAACTAGATGCCCAGTGCGCCCACTTATAGAAGCAGATGCCTCCAAGGGAGGGAGGACAGTGTGATAGCTTCCTCCAAAAGAAACACTTAGGAAGACAGATGTCCAGATGTGTGGGGAGGAGAGAATAGAGGCTTGATCGTGTAGCCCATCATCAAGCAATATACATTTTGATTCTGGTAATTATTCCTACTTTTTCGACTGTTTTGAGGGGGTTTATGAAAACATTTTTAATAGAGGCAGAACTAACTACCGGTATAAACTCTTAACTTCCAATTACTAAAGTGTGGCCATAAGTTTATGTATCTTGATGTTGTAAAGTGTCAGTTTCCACCCAGCATTTTACCTGTTGAAGTTTCACATTCATCACCAAAAGTATTTTTACTGTTATCTTCCCCTTACATCAAGATTACTGTTGTGGTGCCAGGATAGCTCAACAGGGTGAGACCTTGCTTGCCTTGCAATGGTGGGGTCCTGAAATCAAGTCCCAGGCCTGGCCTGTGCATAGCCCATATGCTGAACTGTGGCACGATTGGTAACCACTGAGCCCTGCGGTGAAGGTTCTCACCTCCCATGCAGGAGACCCCCAGTTCAGTTCCTACCCTATGCAGCCCACATCCACCTGTGTGGAATGAAACTATGTCACAGCTAATGTACAACTATGGAGGTAGCTCTGGGCCCTCCCCCTTCTCTACCTTTCTCTCTCACCTCTCAAAGAATGAAACAAATCTTTAAAAAAAAAAATATATATATATATATATTATTGCTTTATTGGGGTTATTATAATCTTTATGTTTAACCGATGAAACTTCCTGGTTATGATTATTCCTGGGTCAAATTGCCAATGCCTGTGCCAGGAACTAAGAAATCAAGTAGCACTTTTGTTCTCTGAACAAACACTTCTGAATGAATTTTATCATTATGTTAGGTGGTTGCATGAAATAGCAGAACACTGAATTATTATTTATTGTTAATTCATATTTGTTCAGTGCACACTGTTAGGCTGGGTTTAGGGCTCTTGAGGACCTTTACCTCTTTGTTTTTTATGTTGTGGTTCTTTTGCCACCTACATGACTCAGATTTCAGATTTTGTTTTCCCCTGCCTCCCTTTGTCATGTTGGTCCGTAAACCCTCAGGGTTTGCTGAGATGTTTACCTACATTTCTCTTGGCATCCTCAAGATCAGCCCGTCAACTCCTGTCACTTAACAGAAGCATTTTCTGTGATCTGACTGTATCTCTTGTTTGTTGAGTACATGAGCTTAGTTTGATTCTGGGCTGCCTTCTCCACACACCTGTGCTTGGCAACCTCCAACTTTCTCAAGACCCCTCTATCTTCATGCAAAGAAATGTCACACGTCTGTCATGGTCCACTTCATGTTCAATGGAAGAGGTCTTCCCCCACTTGTCAGATGAACGTGGGGAGCTCATCCCTGGTTGTTCATCCTTGCTCATGTACACCATACAAGTGGCTATACTCACCAAAGGGCAGTGTGATGTTTTCAGATCTGTCCATGCCAGTCATGCTGGTATTGTTTGTAATCATGTAATTTAGTTTATAATACACAGGTGAACCATTTATGAAAAAAAGAGAATTGTTTTGTGAAAACAAAGGTGAATGCTTTGGAAAGGCAAGTTACTTTAAAAGTGAAATGAAGTTGGATTAGGTTTGGGCAGGATAACTATAGAAGAAGAGTGGTGGCGGGTTCCAAACAACCTACAAGGATTCTGTCCTTACTGCCTCACAGGAGTCTGCATTCTCCCTCTACTTTAGAGAAACTGGAAATTGTAGAGGATGCATTATAGGTGAATTTCCTGTAAGAAAAATGGCATAGGACTCTATAGTCAGCACAAAAGAGTTGGCCCAAAATCAAAAGTGTGGTGGCTCTCAAAGTTTTGTTTATAGCAGATAATTGTGGGTTTGGACATTGGAAGGAGTCATGATAAAAGTCATGACTGTGTCTTTATGGGTGTATGAGTTGTCGTCTTTAATTGATACCTGTCAGCTCTGTTATTGCTGATGGGGAATTGGTGTTCTTATTTTACCTCCCTCCTTCCCCCCCACCCCGTCTTCTAATTTTTGCTAGCCATAGCTTTTCTGCATTGTCAAGGCATATAGCATTGACATTCTATGGTCACTATAATCCTGTTTAGTCCTAGTTCTACCATTACTTAGACTCTGCTCACTGCTAGTCTTATGCCATTGATTTTCTAGTCGCCTGTTGGTTGGCAGAAGTGTGACCTTTTGTAGATTCCCAGGAGATAGGCATGGGAACCATAGTTCCCACTCTTGTTATTTTTGATTGACAGTCAACTGGGTATATAATTCTCAGGTCACACTTTCTGTCCTTGGGAATTTTGTAGGTGTTGCTCCTTTTTCTGCTACCGTTGAATTGTATTGTGGAAATATCAGAATTTTATGTCTCTTTTAAGTGATTTGATCTTTTTGCCAGGGAGCAGAAATCTCACCCTGAAGGTCTATCTTGGCACTGACTGTTCAGTCACTCTTCCCTGGGATACACTTTGTCCTTTCAGCACGTATTAATAGATCCCCTATATCTCAGACACACCTCAAATTATATCTTTATGTATCTTTATGAACAAATGTTAACATCTTTGTTTCGTTCCATGTTAGTTTTCTTTTATGCATATGTTGAATCTCCTTTACTGTTTTCTGTAACTCATTTTCTCTGTGTTCCTTTAAATACGTTTTTGTTTCACTGTGCTTGCTTTTTCTTTTTTTTCTTTTTTTTTATTTTCCTTGTCATTCCTTACTTTGTATTTAGCAGTCTTTTCTCCCTGTTGTTCCTTCTAGTTTCACCTTCACTTTTGTGCATTGTTTCTTTCCACTTGTCGCCCTACCTCTCCCATAAGCCATTGCACTTTTGCTTTGAGCTCTTGCTTCTTCATAGTTTTCTCTTTTTTTAATTTTGCAAAATATTTTATTACAGTCTTACCTGCTCCATGGCAGTTTCCCACTGTGTAGTCTTAGTCTGTCTTCTTCTTTCCTAATTTTTTCTTTATGTAGATCCTGTGCAGGTTTCATTTTTATAACTCATGTTTAAATAGGTGAGTTTTTAGGAGTCAACTGTTTGCAGGTTGTTTGTTTAGGGAGGTGCTAAGTCTGTGTTCCAAGCTGGCTACAGTTCTCATGATTTAGGGCGCTGGGTGAGTTCACTTACCCTTTTTTTATCCACCCAGTAGAGATTAGGCATCTGTGAGTTTTTCCACAATGCAAAGCCTTTCTTCCTGCAGCCCCAGAGACAACTCTCTGTGAAGCAAATGTAGGTTGGTTGTGTGGTTTCTCAGTTAGCCCCAGCTCGAGGCCCAGGAAGTTTCTGTTGTCCATAAACAAGGAATGGGTTTGGTCCCAGAGAGTGTGCCCTTTACCCAAAGGAAGTGTATTTTTGCAGGTCTTTCTGAGCTTTCCAGCTCCCGTGTCCTCTCTCCGTAGCATTCTTTTATCATGTCTTTCTCTAAAGGGAAGGAGCTCATGCTTTAAGCTCTGTGCTCTTGACAACTTTTTCACCTGGAGTCTGGGAATTTGGTTATATTTTAGTATTGCTAAAATAGAGTTTACATTTTTTATGTATGTCTCCTTTTGCACTTAGAATACATTTTGAAATTATGACTTCATAATGCAGTGTTCAAATCAGAAGTTTCAACTGACATTTCTATTGACCAGCCACTGGTGCCCCTGATATCCTGCACCCCCACATTGTCACCCATCTTCTAAGCAAAGGATCATGCTGCTCAGACTTGTGTAAAGGCTTTCATTCATTCAGCATGCCTGCTCTGACCCCACTGTTCTAGGGCTTGGGTATAAAGCATGGAAGAATTCACACAAGGTCATTCACAGACTGACCACAAGTCTTACAGTGATTATGTATAGGCTAGGGGTAAGGGATGGACAGGGCGAAGACTCAGTTTGGGATTTTGTGGAGAAAGTATGGTAGAAAGGGTAGGACATGAGCTCTGGAGTCAGACAGATCTAGATTGAGCACTCAGTTGTCCTAATAATATATGTGACTTGAGGGTAGTTTCTTGACTTTTCCATGTATCAGTTTCCCCAAATATAAAATGAAGCTTACATTACTTATCTCAGATGGATGTTGTGAAATAAAAGTTACATATGAAGTACTAAGCACATACTAGGTGCTCGACAAGTATTACTCCCCCCATGAAGAAGGGGTTTACTAAACAAAAGGAATAAATACTAGGAGTATTGGTATAATGACTTATATTTTTTAGATTTATTTGTATTGTTTTTGATAGAGAGAGAGACAGAGACGGGGGAAGGGCCCAGAACAGTCTCCATACAGTCTCCATAGTTGCACATCATTGGTTTTTCCACATAGTTTCATTCCACAGGTGAGCACAGGGCTGCGCAGGGCAGGAGCTGGGCCAGTGTCTCACCCCGGTGAGAACTGAACTGGAGGCACTCCCCAGTTTAGCATATGGGTTCGCACGGGCTGAGGCAGAGATTTAATCCTTGGTCCCCGTGGCTGCAAAGTGAGCACTTAACCCACTGAGCCATCCTGGCTTCCTGACTTATTTTTTTTTATTGTAAAATTTATGTAACATAAAGTTTACTGTCTTCATTTTTAAGTGTGCAGGTTGGTAGTGTTAAGTACATTCACATTTTCATGCATCCCATCTCCAGAACTCATCTTGCAAAATTGAAACTCTCTATACCTACCCTGTTTCCCTGAAAATAAGACAGTGTCTTATATTAAGGTGTACTCCCAAAGATGCGCTAGGTCTTATTTTCAGGGGATATCTTATTGTTTCATGAAGTAGGTCTTATTTTCGGGGGATGTCTTACTTTCGGGGAAACACGGTATTAAAAAACAACTCCCCATTTCCCCCTTCCCTGAGCCCCTGGCAACCACTATTCTACTTTCCACTTCCATGATTCTTACTACTGGCTTTCTCATATAAGTGGAATCATACTATATTTGTCCTTTTGTGCCTGGCTTATTTCATTTCGCATAAGATCTTTAAGATTCATCCACGTTGAAGCATGTGTCAGAATTTTCTTCCTTTTTAAGGCAGAATTGTATTCTGTTGTAGGTACATACCAGTTTTTGTGTATACACTCATCTACCAGTGGACATTGATGGATGATGATAATGTAAGAACGCCATCATTATTTATTTAGAGCTCATTGTGTGCCAGGCACCAAGTGAGGTGCCTTACGCAGGTTATCTCATTTAGTCCTCACCACCATCCTGGAAGAAAGCTGAAGCATTGAAAGGATACTTTGCTTAGGTCTCCAGCTAATAAATAGCACAGCTGAGATTTAACCAAGGTCTATGTGACTTCAAAGCCTGTGCTGTCGACCACCACCCCTTCTGCCCACTGCTCATGGAAGAGATCCATGTAATGATGTGCACGTTGTAAGGGGGGGCCTTGATTACTGGTGTGAATTAGGAGCCGGTGTCAGGTCCGATTACTCTGTCACTGCAGGAAAGCCCACAGGTTTCCTTTGGGGCCACTGCCAACCACAGGTGCTCTAACCCCTCTTCCTTTTGCTTCCCCTTTAGGTGCACTACATCCTTCAGGAGGTGGTGATGGGTGGAATGGTGTTGGAAACAAACATGAATGAAATCGTGGCTCAGATTGAAGCTCAGAACAGGCTGGAGAAGTCGGAGGTGAGCACACAGCTATACTTGGCCCTGGCTGGTTCGAGAAGACCTGGCAGGAGGAGGAGTGGGCACATGTGTTGGTTTGTATTTGCTGTGGAACCTTAGGAGCCTTTTGCACTCACCTTATTTCTTCCTTGAGTCCGTCACAGCTCGTTGTTTTGAAGGCCAGGTAAGAATGAGGCTCAAAGTGAATGGAAAAGCCAGGTGCCACAGGAAGGCGGTCAGCTTTTGGCATGAAAGATATGGCCCATGTTTACGGTTTGTAATTCCTTCTCTCAAAGTCACACATTCCAGTGTGGTTTCCTAGTCTGTGGGCAATATGACTCCGATCTCCCAGCAGCCATTTCTCTTAGAGTTGTTCAGACCTCAGAGTTGCCAACTTCCTTATTTCCAGTTAGCCTTATAAAAAGCTGCAGTAGAGTTTGGGCTGGGTTTGAAAATAACATACTCTAGTCCACCCCCACATGGTGCTGGCTTGATACAGATGTGTTCACAGTGAGTCTAGTCTGCCCTATCCCCTGAGATCTCCATTACCTTCATCAGCCTCACCAGGGAGGAGAGGTTATGGGGCATACCATCAAACACGGCAGAAATCACAGAACAAGTTTCTGCTTTATTATCCATGTCTTAAAGACCTTCATTGCTTTGTGTAGTAAAACTCTATTTTGCAAAACCAGGAATTCTTCTTTCTTAAGGACTGGCAGTCCTGCTGAGGAAGCTTTTCCAGACCAGACCACAGCTATTGTGGCAGCCGTAGTTCTAGAAATGCAGGCTGGGAAGCTTCCAGGAATAGCAAGTGAGTCAGAGGCAGGGGGTTTGAAAACTGGAAGAAATGGAAACATGCTGGGCGAGGGTGGATTGGAGTTGGTATCCTGAAGGTAGGCCATAAGGAGGGGATGGTTTTGAGAGAGCCGTTATCCACTTCTCCCCTTCTGTGCACACCGGAGGTGAGCCTGGAGGGTGTGGACTGACCAGAGGCACCTTTACTGTTTGTCACCAGTCCGTTCTCGTCTGGGCACACTCCACCTTCTGCGCATCCTTCCTCCCATCTTGTTACCACATGATGTTTTGAGAGCCATTTCTTTCCCATGGCACGTTATTAGTTGGCAAGCAGCTACCCTAAGCTGTAACGTTTCCTTTTCCTTTTAAGAATTCCCCCGTGGCTGCACTTGTCTATGAGAGTCTTCAGTCTCTTGAGGAAAGGGTTTTATTTTGTTTTGTAACCTTAAAAGTGCCCCTGATACTGAATGTGACTTGGTTAAACCATCTCAGATTATTTATTGAGCACCTGCCATGTACCAGGCATTGTTAGGTGCTGGGGCTCTAAAACTGTGTCTCCCACAGCTACCCCTTTAGGAGCACAGGGTTTGGATTCCTATACCATAGTTCCCATCTCACCTGAAGATTGTTTTGTTGGCTACCTTTGAGGAGCAGGGAAGAAAAAGCAGAACTTGCATTGTGTGTGCTCAGGTTGGACGTATTCTAGGCCTCTTTCCTTGATTTTCTTCATCATTAAGTAGATGACTGTGAGGGTTTGTCTCATCCTCTCTTTTTTTTTAAGATTTATTTTTTATTGTTTTTGACAGAGAGAAAGATACAGAGACAGAGAGAAGGGAGAGGGCCCAGAACAGTCTCCATAGTTGCACATCATTCGTTTTTCCACACAGTTTCACTCCACAGGTGGGAGTGGGGCTGCACAGGGCAGGAACTGGGCCGGGGTCTTCACCCCGGTGAGAATTGAACTGGGGACACTCCCCAGTTCAGCATATAGGTCCACACGGGCTGGGGCCGGGATTCGATCCTTGGTCCCTGGGGCTGCAAAATGAGCGCTTAACCCAATGAGCCAACCCGGCTTCCCCGACATCCCCTCTTTTTGTTTCTCCTCAGGGAGGCCTCTCAGCAGCCCCTGCCCGGGCTGTGTCTGCTGTGAAAAACATCAATCTGCCGGAGATTCCTCGGAACATCAACATTGGTGATCTCAACATCAAAGTCCCCAACCTGTCTCAGTTTGTCTGAGGGCTGAAGACTGGGCTGAACTGGAGTTCTTGAGACAAACAAAGCCAAGCCCCGCAACAGAACCCCCTCTGAGCCTTAGCAGGGTCAAACCTCGGGCCCTGAGCCTTGTTGTCATGGAGCTAGGACGGGAGTCCTGTGTTACTGCTGGTTAGCATGTGCTCCATTCTCACATGTGCAGCCTTGCTAGTCTCTGACACATGGGACCACTGCAGATGTGAGGGGGGCCCTGGCTTCCCCATGGAGGGCCAGCATGCCCAAACCACTCGCACCCTCTGCCTCCCACGTGCAGCCACTCCCAGGGATCGGGGGCTGTATTGAGAGGCCCACCTGTTTTCTTGAACCTGACCCTAGGACCTCCTTGACTAGAGTCTTTTCCCTTAGCACCACGAGGTCTGAGGTCCTGTAGCATTTACTTTGCTTATGAGATGCCATAGCTAGAAAAGAGCTGACTCTTCATACCTGGGGGTATGCTGAGTGGCAAACAAGGATCTTATGAGAACCGGAGTGGCCTGACTGCTGGAGTTTTCATTCCCAGAATCCTCTCATGTTGCCAAGCTTTCTGATTCCCACTTCCTACAGAGTGCATCTCCCCACTGCCATCGTCCTAGTTCTGCTGTCACAGGTGTTCATGTGTAGGACACCGTCCAGGTCGTAAGCCTGGTCATGCCCACCATATCTCTGCTGATCAGAAGAGCACCCCACACATAGCCAACATCTCTAGCTCAGCTGGAGGTATCCCCACAACAAAGGGAAGAGGCCCTGTGTGCGTAGAAGATAAAGCTGACGGCATATGAAGCATTTCAGAATGATGACTGTCCAGGTTTAAAAGACCTTCTCCTCAGTTGCTGTGTTATGAATGATGACTCTTCACTGAATGGGAAATCCACTTCCGTCTATACCAGCTTTTGGAACTAGCTCTGGGGACCTATTGACATTTATGGGTGGTAAGAGTCCTTTTTGTACTTAATATAGAGCAGGGGTGTCCAGCCTTTTGGCTTCCCTGGGCCACACTGGAAGAAGAATTGTCTTGGGACACATAAAATACACTAACACTGACGATAGCTAATGAGCTAAAAAAGCAATGGAAAAACTCTCAATGTTTTAAGAAAGTTTATAGATTTGTGTTGGGCCTCATTCAGAGCCATCGTGGGTTGCATTCATCCTGTGGGCTGCAAGTTGGACAAGCTTGATTTAGAGCTAAAACTTCTCGCAGGAGTGCCTGTTATCCCTGCACTGCCTCAGGCCAGGTCTCAGGGACAGTGTTGCTCACTGGACACGGACTGCTTCCTCAGGACTCCTGATGCTGTCGCAGAGCCCGTCTGAGATGGTCCCCAGCAGGACCACGTGTCTGGATCATCTCCTGCCCCTCGTTAAACAGAGAGCTTCCTGTTGTTGGTACCCATTGCTCAGGCAGCCTCTTCTCAGTCTTTCAGATCCTCCAGTATCTAAAAGTGTGGAGCCTGAAGCCTTCTTATGTTGAAAGAGGGAAATGTGGGCAAATGTATCTGATGTCAAACCTCTGATGGCATTCTTCTGATGTTCTTTTTTTTTTTTTTAACAGACATTTCAGCACATTCATATCTCTTACATGCTGAATGAGACCTAGGGACCAAGGAAGGAAACTGATGTTTATTTTGCACCTACTGGAAGGGTACAAGCAAGATCCTTCCACAGTCCTTAATGCATACATTGTCATCTCCAGTTTCCAGATGAAGAAAGTAAGACTCAGAGAGGTTATAACCTGCTTGAGGCCACACAGGACATGATTCAGAGAGACAGGCTGCCTGCCTAACTCTAAAGTTCTTATGTTTTCACCTGAGGATGGCTTCTCCGTTTTATCTTTCTTACAGATAAGGAAACTGAGCAGTCACAGATGTTAAGTAGCTTCTCACAAGCTGATAAAAACCCTCCACAGGCCTGCATAGCAGTTACAAGGAAACAAGCCCAGAGCATTGGGTGTGTCCAGGGCCAAGAGCCAAGTGATTTATCTCGGGTTTGTTTTGTGGTTTAATGCATTACAGCAGGAAGCCACACATGCTGGCGTTCCTGGGATAGCGTTCAGATGTTTGGCCTGCTAAAAAACAGTGGTTCGCACAAACCAGTGGCTGGTCCTGTAGACTCTAACAATGGGCACCCACCAACACCCCTCACTGCCTCTGGAAATGGCATACAACTCAGCTGGTGTTGAGTGTGGAAAACAAACCCTTTGAACAAGCCACAGTCATTGTTCATTAACTACTTGAGGTTGCCTACAAATCCAGCTAGCTTTCTTGCCTGCCTGCTATCAGCAAAGCCGTAGACCTTTTTTTAACAAGTGAAGAAATTCTTATTGGCCTGGTTTTGGAAGGGGAAACAGATAACTGCTGCTGAGAGGTGTCAGTTATGAACATAGGGGCCAGCTCTGAATTTGAGAGTCCTTGGCCCTGGATGGTTTTACACAGAGCATTTCCTGGAGTGGTATATGGAATATGGGCTTTTCAGTGCTCACTGCCACATTAAAAACCTGAAGTTCTGCCATTATGCAATCTAAGAGCCTGGTGAATCAGTGTCAGACTCAGTTCTAAGAGCCTGGTGAGTCACTGAAGACTTAAGAGAAACGAGGCTCTCCCTACTTTGTTTCTGAGCGTTCAGATTGATCCTGACTGGCAGCCTGGGCCCAGTGGCACCTGGAGTCAAGTGACTGTTATGTGCACTATTTAAAGGGCAGTAGCACATTTCCCACCCCCAGCTGACCCCGTCCTGCCATGCTCCAAACTGCCTCTCTTAGTTCAAGCTGCTTTAACAAAAATGCCATAGACTGTGAGGCCTAAACAACAATTTCTCACAGTGCTACAGGCTGCTCAGTATCGAGGTGACTAGTGAGGCCCTGCTTCCTGTTCCATAGACAGCCATACTGGTAAGTCCCCACACGGCCGCACAAGAGAAAGCTCTGTCCCCTTATAAGGACACCAATGCCATCATGGGGGCTCCACCCCCATGACCTCATCCTAACCTTAATACCTCCCAAAGACTTCACCTCTAAATGCTGTTGCAGTGGGGATCCGACCCCAGTGTATGAATCGGGGACACAAACATTCAGTCCATACAAGGTACCTAATCACCTGCCTTTCCTCTGGGCCTGGTCATGACCCCGTGAGGATGCGCTCAGGATATCGATGCTTCTGTGATGCGATAAAAGCCAGCCCTCCCCATCTCTCCACCTCCACTGAGCCATCCTAGCGAACCCCTCTCTGACCCCAGCTTCACCCAAAAACTAGGACTATGACCAAAATGAGGCTGCTGACTAAATAGCTGTCACATGGACTGCTGTTTGGTAGGGTTTTTCCTTAGTGTGGCCCTTTGTCTATGGCTTTCCAAATGGGATGCAGCAGCAATTGGTGCCTGAATACAAAGATCAGGCGTGAGTGTGATGGCCAACGTGGAGGGAGACCCAGGGGATTTTGGCTCCTAGCAAACATGGTCGTGAGCCTCCCAAATCCTCTACCTTACCACCGACAGGGTGCCCATCGCTTGGCCATTGTTAGCCAAGTGCCCACATGTACCCATATACCAGCAAGTAGTCAGTGCTCACAGGTGCATATTGCTGTCCTTGTGGGTAAGCCCTTGGCCTGGGGAATTTTGGAGGTTTCCGTATCAGCAGCAGTTGGTAGATAGGCAGACAGGCCCCCTTTAAGGAAATTGTTCCATGAAAATGATTATTAATCTTTCCCAAAAGACTGTTAAGATTCTTTCTTATTTCAATGAGTGAATGTTTTAAAAAGGAAATACACTCCTGTAGTTCAAAAATTAGGATAATAAAGTTGTTTAGCCAGACCCTCACCCTGTTCCCCCAAACCACTGAGCCCCCATCCCTGGTAGAGACAATTGTCTTCAATTTAAAGGATTAAGGAAAAGTCCCAGAGCTTTTATTTACCAAAACAGAGTATATCATTGCTATAGGGAAGAGGGGCCTCCCAGGCCACCTGTATGAAATGGTACCCCAACTTCATCACTGCCTATCCGTGTTCCTCCGCTTTTCCCGTGGCCCTCTGACATACTGTACATTTGGGTTGTAGTAACTGTCTTTTCCCTGCTGAGATGTGGGTCCCTCAAGGACAGGTTTTTCTCATGTAGTGCTGTACCCCAATTGCTGTGTACAGTGCCTGGCACATAGCATAGCTTTCAGTCAGTCACCTGAAGGGATGAATGGTTGAGGCAGACAGTACTCATTCTCAGAGTAACTCCCAGCTTGTGAAGGAGAGTTGGGGTCGTGGTATTGGGAGCCGCACGTGGGGAGGGACCAGGTGATGGCCTGTGGCAGATAAGAGGCAAAACTGGTGACAGTGGAGCCCAAGTGACAAGGACCCGTGAGGGTGTTTCGTTGAGAGGGAGAAAGATCCAGAGTTTGGGTGTGAACATGTTAGTTGGAGTTGCCTAAGAGTATAGGGAGTGGGCAGGAGAGGAAATGAGTGTGTCTACCTCAGAATGGTAGTTGAAGCCATGGGGGCAAGTGATGTGACCAGAGGATGAGAGGAGAGTCTATACACAGCAGAAGGACTTCAGGTCAAGGGAGGACTTGCAATAGGAAGGGGCCCCTGCGGACACACCAAAGAACTGGGGACTAAGAGGAGGTAACCTCTCTTGGGCTTGCAGTTGCCCCCACGAGGCCCCCAAGTGAGGCACCAAAATGAGGGAACTTTGAAGGGTTGGTTCTGGCCCAGTGGTGGGGGGTGGCTCCAAACGTAATCTGGCTCCAACATGCAGAGCCTTTGGAATAACAGTGCCATCCATAAAAGGGTACCAATAACTCCTCCCCTGGGGGGTTGTGAGGGTTAATGAGGGAAGTCAGATCGGTATGGAGGGTTCTTTTTTGTTTTTGTTTTTTTTTTAAGTTTTATTTATTTTTTGACAGAGAGAGAGACAGAGACAAAGAGAGAACTGAGCTGGGGGAACTCCCCAGTTCAGCATATGGTTCCGCACGGGCCAGGACCGGGATTCGATCCTCGGTCCCCAGTGCTGCAAGTGAGCGCTTAACCCACTGAGCCATCCCGGCTTCCCCTCAGCATGGAGGGTTCTGTGAACACCAGCTGCTGCCATTGGGTGCTTTTGCAGAGGGAAGGGTGTTTGACCTGGTTGTAATAAGCTGGGTGAGGAGTAAGGTGGTTCTGGGAATGGGAGGGAGAACTGATGGGCCTTAAAGGAGTGGGTCTGCAGAGGCATGATGGAGACTGGCTGCTGGGTTGGTGGGGGTCCCATGCCCACATGTACAGAGGCCGCCACTGGATAAAGCTCCAGAAGTGGTAGACTCTCTGGAAGGTGAAGTTTCCTTTACGATGACAAGTTTGAAGGCAAAGTAGCAAACTCATGACTGGTAGAACCAGAAGTGTGGGGAACACAGCCTGGAACTCCCTTCCCCCAGAGACAGCAGAGAAGTTGAGAGGGTTGAGAGTTGGGGTACTATAGGCAATGCCACACTTATGAAAAATGGTATCTTTGGGCCTTTCCAAGAGCAAACCTCATTTTTTTCTCACTCTGTTATCAGCCTGGCTTTCTGAGAGCTCTTGGGAACAGGGGTTGCCCTGCCCTGCAACCTAGAAGTGCCCTAGGTGCGCCCTCCACGCCTTCGAGAGTTTCGCATTGAAGAGAATAAGGACCTAACTACATTTTTCTTGGCACAGGTTGACAGCCTGAAGTGGGTCTTTCCTGTCAGGTCACCCTGTTCCCAGCCCCAGAAAGGCCACAGGCTTCAGTCCAGGCCAGGCTCTCTTGGTCTCCGTGTGACCTCCAGTTTCCACGTGTCCTCACAGGTAGTCCTTTTGCTGAGCCTGGAGTCCCCAGCTTTGCCTTGATTGGGACCTCAGGTGTCCCGAGTGGCGGTCCTTGGGAAAGTGGCTGGTCGTGGTATGAGTGGACTATTAAATCCATCTTAAGTCATTGCCCTGTCATATTTGGGTCTCTCACACCCCCTCCGCAGGTCTCCCAGCCTGGAAGGGGCCCCTGTGTCCTCAACCTTCAAGACCCACACAAGAGACAGCTGGTGCCTAGAGTACAGGGGCTCTGAACTGGTTTGTGGGAGGTGGGTCAGTATGTCTCAGTTCACTCACCAAGGAATAGCCAGCTTGTCACTTGATCCTCACCACAAACCTGTGAGGCAAGTGTCCTCACTCTGCAGATGAGCATGCAGTCATAGAGAAGCCCTTTGCCCAGAGTCACTTCACAGCCAGGATAGAAAGCCTGATACTTAATGGCCACGCAGGATCTGGGCTAACCCTTTCCTGAAACCTCTGTCCAGGTGTATACTCCAGGCCCACGGAAGCCTGGAGTGGGCTTCAGTGACCACCGGGCCCATGGCCCCACCTCTGTGGACAGCCAGTCCTGTGGGGTCACGTTTTGTACAGATCTGAGTGTCAGGGAGAGACAACTCACCTCCCAGGGCAGATGGCTTGGAGCCACCCTGGGGGTGGGGGCATGTGAGAGATCCCTAGGGGCCACATTAAGCAGGGGGAGGCCCCAAGCCACCTGAGGGCTCTGGGCTCAGAAGGGACCAGGGTTTCAAAGGGAATCCTAGAAAAGGTCTCAGGCTGCCAGAGCAAAAGGAGGAAGCCTTTGGGAGGTGAGACAAGCTGGAGCAGGTCTCCCAGGTTCCAGGAAGGTGGGTCCCCCAGGGCAGGTGGCAGAGAGACTTGGTTTTCTCTCTGATGCTGGAGGTAGAGGCGCTGCGGGGTAGTTGCAGGTAGGAGGGTGTGTGCTTTAGGTGAGCCACATAGGGAGTGGGCAGAGGCTGAGGGGACTGAGTTGGGTCCCATGGCCCTGTTGGTATGAATTGAATGGTGCCCCTCTCCCCCCCCCAAAAAAAAATGTGTTTACTTCCTAATCACTGAACCTTGTTTGAAAAAAGGCTGTTGTAATTAAATTCTGGAGATGAGATCATCTTGCAGTATTCAGATGAGCCCCAAATTCAGGAATAAGCAAGCATCCTATGAGACACACACAGAGGACATGGCCCTGTGACCACAGAGGCAGAGCTCGGAGTGATGCAACCACAAGCCAGTTACTGCCTGGAACCACCAGAGGCTGAAAGAGCTGCCCTAGAGGAAGGATCCTGCCCTAGAGTCTTCGGAGGGAGCATGGCTTCTGGCCTCCAAATGGCCCAGGGGTAACTCAGTTGTTTGAAGCCACCCTGTTGGAGCTGCTTTGTTACAGAGCAGGGCTGGGTGGGTAGAGGAAGGCCACAGAAGGTGTCAGATGGAAAAGATTGCAGGAGGGAAGTGGGCAGAGGCTTGCAGAGCTGGGGTCTGGGAGGGGTTCCCAGGAAAGGACCCTGGGAATGGGTGTGGGAGGTGTAGCAGAAGAGGCCAACTGGGGATACCTCCAGAGCTGAGGGTTCCTGGAGAAAGAGGCTGATGCCCCAGGGAGAGGCTGGAGGGAACAGGAGCAGTGGCAGGCTCGTCAAAGACTCTGACAGACACCTTCCTGTGGAACAGTCTTGGTAAACTGTCCATACTGTTTCTCAGTCTCAACAGCTCTATGAAGGACTGTGCCCATTTTACAGGTGAGGAAGGTGCAGGCTTCAGGTTGCCTAGCTTATGTCAGATCCTGACAGGAAGCCACCTGCTGAGCACCCCACCCTGTCCCCAGGAGGCTCCCGAGCTGGAGGTCAGTGCACTGGGGTGGGAGCCCACCCACTGTGCAGGCCTGCCCTGCCTGGCCCACCCCTCCCTCTCACCGCCTCAGGGACCTCTGTCCCTCCCACTGGGCGCTAGGCTCATTCAGTCCCTTCCACAGCCTGGACCCCCCTCTGGTCCCAACTTAGATCAACAGGCCCTGTCCCACTTCCTGCCTCACCAAGAGGGCTTGCTGTTAAAGGGGCCCTTTGTCCTTTTTTTCAAAAAATGTGTTTTTAATCAGTTTTATAATAAAACCCAAACTGAATTCTTGAAAACAACAGCAATAAGAAACTTTAAAAAAAAAGGTCTCAGCTCCAGGAAGTGCCGACTGCAGCACCACTACCCTCCCTGGCCCAAGCAGCGGCTCTGGCTCCCCTCCAGCCCCTGCCTGTGCTGAGCACCTTCACCTCCTGAGAGCCCTGACCCCCTCCCAGTGGCCCTCCCCACCTCCCTTCTGACCATGTTCCAGCTGGTGCTTAAACTGTTCCTAGAGGCTCACGCTAAAAGGCATGCCTAACCCCATCGGTTTCCTTTTCTCAACATTCATGGTCCCTGAACTCCCTGGCATGGCATCCAAGGCTCCAGTACCCGCCCCACCCCTGCCCACCCCAGCCTCACGCCCACCCTGTACCTGACCCCCCCAGCCTTTGCATATGCTGTTGGTCCCTCTGCTTGGGACACCCGTCCAGCAGGCTCATTCTACACACCCCTCAAGACAACCTGAGTAGTTCCCTCTGTTTGCTGACCCTCCCCAGTTCTCCCCAGGCACAGAGTGGCACTTTTCCCCGCTGCCATGACAGGCGTGTAGGACTTGGTTCATTTGTTCACCTGGTATGTGCCAAGTCCTGCGCTATGTGGGCACCAGGGCACAGGGAAAACAGTGCAGACACATCCTTGCTGCGTTTGCTCAGGGAGACCTTGAGGACAGGTACCACTGCGTAGCCCAGGCCTGCAGCTAGTGTGAGCTCCTGCAGCGTGGGGTGGGGTGGGGAGGGGAGGATGAATCACTCTTGCAGCGAGTGCTTAATTCTCCTAATTCCTCCACACACTGTTCCCCAAGGAGAGGAATGAGTTTGTAGGGAAAGGGCCATACGGGGTGAGGAAACTGTTCTGCCAGTCTCCACCCCTCTCCTGCCTCCATCCACATTGTTTCTGATCTCATGAGGGGTGCACGACTGTCCCTGTCCCAGTCAAGGCATTCCAGTGTGGAGAGGGGACTTCAGGGAAAGGTCACCATCCAGCTGCCTGGAGCTGGTCCCTGACGCAGCCCCCAAGGCCTCTGCCCAGCAACCTTAAGCTTGGAGCAGGGCCAGGGTCACCGAGGGGGCTTCACAGGAGACAGGCAGGGCCCAGCCCCTCCCTCTCCCCCTTCCCTGACACTTTTTTCTATTTAAAATAGCATTATAATGGTTTTGGTGGTGCTGGTAGTAAGATGAACAATTTTTTTCCAATGAAAAGGAGGTGAGCACATAATGTGAAGCATAGGTGATGTGATGTGATGTGGACTTGTACATCTGGAAACTCTAATTGTTACCAATCAGTGTCACCCCAATAAATTTAACAATAAAAAAACAAAAACGGGGGAAAGCCGGGACGGCTCAGCGGGTTGAGCGCTCGCTTTGAGGCCATGAGGACCGAGGATCGAATCCCGGCTCCGGCCCAGGCAGGACCCACGTGCTGAACTGGGGAGTTCCCACAGTTTGGTTCTCTAACTGTCTCTGTCTCTATCTCTCTCTCTATCTGTCAAAAAGTAAAATAGAAATAACTATGCACTGAA
>PVKE010015560.1:0-33291 GCA_004027555.1 Craseonycteris thonglongyai
AGACTGTTCTGGGCCCTCCCCCTTCTCTCTGTCTCTGTCTCTGTATCTCTCTCTGTCTGTCAAAACAATAAATTTAGTGAATAAAGTGAGCATACAATGTGTTTAAAAATGGTGATTATAAAATTATTGGAGAAGATATCCTCTAAATATTGATTGAAGCTTCTTGGAAATCCTTATGTCTTATTTACTTTAATATCCTTATCAAAATTTTTCAGAGGTAACATAAGTAACTTCAGAGTAATTAAAGTTATCTTGAATTATGAATTCTAAAAAAGTAATGAGGTTTAACATTGCCAAAAGTACCCTAAATATTGATACAGGATATTTAGCAGAACCTAGGCAGTTGAGGGGGAGACCCCAACAATCTCGGTAGTCATGACATCCATACCTTGGAATGTAGCACAGAAATGGGATGTTCAGGTAACAAAAGCTGCAGAAGATGACACCCATACCTAAGAAATGCAAATATAAGCCTCAGGCTTCTGATGCCCATCTCTAAGGAACGTAAATGTAACCTTGGGAGGAAGGTATGGGATATTTAAAAATAATAATAATGAAGGACGCCAAGGCAGGCAAAGAATCCCATCAACCAGGCAAAGAATCCCATCAACCAGGCATATCATCTGGAGATAAATGTTAAGGATAAATCCTAGAACTTTGGTGGTTTGTTTCAAAACTCACCTACGTGGATTATCCAGGCATGTGAACTGAAAGATAAAAGCAGGGCCTTGGGTAAAAGAAAGGATATAAAAGCAATGGCTTGCAATCATAGCGCAGGCATTCTAGTTTGGGATGTCCCCTCTCGCCATAGAGCTTTCCTTCTATCGGGGCATTTCCACTTTGGGGTGCCCCCTCTCATTAGAGAGCTTCTACTTCTTTCCTTTCATAATAAACTTTGCTGCTTCACCTTTCCTTGGAGTCTGCATTCTCATTCTTCGAGTTCATGAGACCACGAACATCAGATGCCGTCGTTCACAATTGTTTCCAGCATCAATATGACTAAACATAAAAAGTTGGCTCTTAATAAATAACAGATGCTGATAATATTTTCATGGGAACATTTCAAAGAACATGTTTATTGTATTCTTCTGAGTGACTTGAAGAAGTAAAATTAACCCACAGTTACTTTTTACAGTATTATAAGAAAAGCACAACTTAGGGAGTAGGAAGAGATATTTTGAGAGTTTATTTCAAATATATACTTGAGACTTTTCTTAATCCCTTTAAAATTCAACAGTGTGGTTATATATCAGGGGGTTTGGTTTTGTTGTTGTTTTGTCTTCTTGTGTTTTGTTTTATTTTGTTGTTCTAGGCTGGAAAGGAATGAAGATGTTATACAGGTTTCACTATGAGCAATCAAAAACTCTCTGGTATCAGCAGAATTGATGAGATATACCCCTGGTGAATAAAAATACTGCTTCATTGAAAGAATCAGAGGAATTTCATATTTTAGGGGAATTACACATAAAGGTTTCTATATGATGATCAAAACACAATATACAAGTATTCAAATACTACTTCAAATTGAGATTTAAGGTTGAATGCTTCAAAATTAAAAGGATATCATTTAAACCATCTCGAGTTGGTAATTTAGCAATTACTAAGTTTTCAGAGACGAATGGCTCTTCTGTAATATAGTTACTGAGCTAATATGCCTCTACTTCAGTAAGCAAAAAAGGAGATAGCATTCCTCTTTGTAGAACTCAAAGGCGTTCTTTAATTAATAGGTAGGAAAAGCCTTGAGCAGAACAAAATAGTCCCTGAGGTTTTTTCAATTAGTCTTTTGTACTTATCCTTTCACTAACTTTTATAAGGCATCTTATGACATAGTTAGCTGCACACGTGTGCTTTATTTTTTTCCTCTCTTCCTTTGTCTTAATGAAATACATAATTTTAGTAAACATTTTATTGTTTGAAATATGTGTTGAAATGAAGTCATCCACCTCTTATCTTGTTGAAGACAGTATAATTAGCCAGAGAGGAATAATGTCATGTCACATATGCTGAATGAATGGAAATGAGTTTGTCAGCATAGATTTTGAAAGTCTCTGTGATGGTTAAGGTCAAAGTAGGGGAAAACTATGTTACAGATTTCCCAGACATAGCAAATGGGTAACTAGGTTTCTAATTATAGTTAAATAAGATGATTTCTCTTCATATAATAATATTTAATTTATGCATCATACTGCACATGGAATTAGCTAAACTTGCACTCTACCAGTCATTCTAAAACCAAAGAGGAAATAAGCAAAGCAAATACACTTCTTCAGGAATTTCTGGTTCAATAACGTCATTATAGTAACATATAGAGTATGATTGCACCTTCTAAGTGAGAGACATACATTACTGCTGATATGCAGAGGTGTTTGAGGTTGTGCAAGATGAACATATATTTTTATTAGTTAGCTATATATTTTTTTTAATGTTTATTAGCTATAACCCTGAATTTCAGATGTATTATTGTCTAACATGAAGCTAAAATAAAACATCTAATGAATCAAAAATTATTAAGCAAATAATGACACAGCTACTTCATGGAAATAGTGAAAATCATGAATATAGTACACAAATGATTGAAGTTGAGAAACAATAATGCAAGTTGGAGTCATTCATTCATTCATTCATTCCTTCATCCATTTGTCCAACAAATGTTTAATTACTATGTTTATCCACATGTACAAAATAGAAATGCATCAAAGTATAAGATAGAAAAGATCTTTGCCTTTGTGGATGCTATACTTTGGCCCACATCTCTAGTCATTTCTGGGAAGACTAGTATAATCTGAGGCTGTATACACTGGGGTGTTTTATCTAACTTTGCTGGGTCCAAAAGTAAATTTCCTCTGAAGTGCAATTTGTTCCAGTTAGTTTAATCATGGAGCAGCCAGGGGTCTGGCTCAATCCCAGGGAGACAGTCCCACTGAGGGTGCCTCATAAAGGATCATGCCCTACAAATTTTGGAGCTCTAAGGAGATGATAGATGTACAATCAAAAATAGGAAGATCAAGATTTTGGTACTGTTTTCATCCTGCCAAATATCCTCATGACCACTTCCACTGCACTCTAATCCCCCTTGTACTTGCCAAACATTTCAGGTCTTATAGGTGAAGTGAAACCCAAAATACAGGAACCCTTTGAATCTCAGAAGCCAAATGTGAACACAGAGGAGACAAACAATAAAAAAATGCCATGTGGCATCCTACTCCAGTGGCCCTCGCCTGCTGATATAACTTGCTAGACTTTTATCACAAGTTGTGTTTAGCACAAGATGAAAGAAGGATATTGAGAAGTAAATATGTAAGATTAATTTAGAACACAATTTTGGTAGTGCCTCTTTACACTAGGATGAGGAAAAAAAAGTGATCTCTTGTGGAGTTTCTTCCTAGAGGTTTGCTGATACAGAAAAAAAAGAGAATCAGTACTTAAACCAAAATAATAATAATAATAATAATAATCAACAAATAAAAATTTAAGCCATAGTGTGTACCAACTGGGAAAGGAGGAATGTGAGATGGAGTGAAGTGACACACTTCATTCCAAGTTCCTTCATTTCAGCCTTAGCCTAAAATCTTAAGGTGATTAAAGCATTTTTTTGAATGAGGTTCTATTCCACCTATTGAATTGTATATGATTCTGAATCAAAATCACTTGGTGTAGATGTCAGGAGAGGGGAGAGTGTGTGCTTATTAAAAACACATTCCTGGGCCCTCACCTCAAAATTCAAATTTCTAAATTGATGTCCCAAATCTACATTTTTAGCAAGTTGCTCAGTGATTCTTGAGCCCTTTCAAGTATGAGGATCCCTGTGCTACACTGTAAACTTCCTGAAGATTACATTACATTTACATTCCTGCATTCAGTCTGGCTTAGAACCTTGAGGCCACAGCACAGAGTGCCAAATCCTTGAGGCTCCCTCTGCATTTTCCCAATTCAGCTTCTTTCACCAGAATCATAAGAAAGGGGGAGGGAGGAAAGGGAGAGTTTCTGAAACATCTCAGGAAGAGCCTCTACATTTAACACAGTAAATCAATAAAAACTTTTCAGAAATCTTCAATGAAACAAAATTCTTCACTTTCAAAGTCTTACCATGGTGGAGAAAGACGTGAAGTAGCAGCTCAGCATTGCGCTTCCTTGCAGCTCACTGCGCTCTTCCTTTGTCCTCTGATGAGAAATGAAGGTGTTTGGTAGATGATCTTATACCTAACTATCCTGTCAACAAAAGGTAAATGCTTTTGCAAATGTAAGAGATTTTCATTTTTAGTTCATCCTTCCCTTTCTTTACTGTTATTACTTAACATATCAAATTTCATTAAATACTGAGCCCAATTTTCTTCTGTTACTAATATAAAATTTCTACCCAGGTTTTTAAACATTGATAATAATAGTAATAATGACAATAATAAATTCAACAACTGCACAATGCTCTTTTCTAGCTGCATTTTGTTTCTACAGAGATTTTGATTTAACTTGTACAGGATGACTTTCTTGCTCTTTAAGGATTATCCTCATCCACTAAGTTACATTCAATCCATTATGGGTCAAATAGGGTAATGGAATCCCAACAATGCTTATGTTTAAAGATAATTATTTTGGTGTTAAAGTGGTTTTATATTTATTCTTCTGAACTCAAGACCTTAACAAATTTATGCCTCAATGATCACCAACAGTCTCTTTTTGCAGATGAACATGAATACTCCCCATGAGCTTCAATAACCTGCCCCTTATGAGCTCCAGGAGAGAAAAAGTTGGTTTCATTGTACATGAGATTTGGATGTTTATGTTTAAAAAAAAATTTTTTTACAATGTATATTATTTTTCTGTTGCGGTTTTTGTTTTTTATTTATTATCTATCTATCTATCTATTTAGTTATTTATTTATTTTTGACAGAGAGAGAGAGAGAGAGAGAGAGAGAGAGAGAGAGCGCGATACAGACAGAGAGAGAACTGAACTGGGGGAAATCCCCAGTTCAGCACATGGTTCCACAAGGGCCGGGGCCGGGACTCGACCCCCGGTCCCCAGCGCTGCAAAGTGAGCAGTCAACCCACTGAGCCATCGCGGCTTCCACGTGTTTTAAAATTTTAACCTAATATATTCTAATACTTTTACCCATATGAAGGTATATAAATATAGATATAAAACCAGTCTTCAATGTTTTCAACAGAGGAAAGGAAGTGAAGGTATGAAGAACAACTTTCAATAGCTTAAATGATCTTAACTAAAGTTGTTGACAAGACACTGGGAAGCCATGCATTAGGAATTACTGCCCAAGCACTGTTCACAGTGGCCAAGTCATGAAATCAACCAAAGTGTCCTCTGATAGATGACTGGATAAAGAAGTTGTGGTACATTTACACAATGGAATACTACTCAGCGATAAGAAAAGATGAAATACAGTCATTTGTGACAACATGGATGGACCTAGAGACCATCTTATTAAGTGAAATAAGTCAGACTGAAAGAATCAGGAAACATATGACCTCACTTATAGGTGGAATATAAAACTGAAAGTAACAAAGACACAGAGACCTATGGACACACTCAATAGCTGGATGATTGACTAAGGGAAGGGGAGGAGAGGGGAGGGAGAGTGGGAGACGCGGGGGGAGTAGGCACCAGAATTATGGACACACTCAATAGTTTGGTGATTACCTGGGGAGGGGGGAGGAGGAGGGAAGGAGAGTTGGGGGTGGGGGGTGGGAGTGGACAATGGATACATGGTGATGGAAGGGGAGCTGATTCTGGGTGGTGAGCACATAATGCGATACATAGGTGATGTGATGTGGACTTGTACATCTGGAAACTATCTAATTTTTACCAATCAATGTCACCCCAATAAATTTAACAATAAAAAAATAAAGAATTACTTACTGCCCAGCAACCAAGTTTGTGAAGTTTTATCCTTGCAGCCCAATAGAAGTAAAGTGTACTTCTATCTGAAGTGACATAAGGGCATTATTGAAACAACTATTTTCCAATGTAACTCTTATGTTTGAACATCTAAAACATTTAAGAACAAAAGAATATAGTTTAAAGTCCATGCTATTCAAAATCTGAAATGACAATAGAAGACAAGTTTATACACTTAAAACGTATTTTCAAAAGTAAATGAAAATTTTAGAATTTTTTCTCTTTGAATATTTTTAAACTTGAACTTCTCATAATTTGTTTTATATGCATAACTTTTATTTAAACATGTAATACAGGGAACATAGGCTTTCTGTTAAAATCAAGAAAATGAAGTTATAAGAAATATACTAAAATTCTTCTCACATTCTACAGAAAACTAGAGTCAATGCATTTCAAAAGAGTACTAGATGGTATGGTACATTGCAAGTTTAGCATGTAAACAATTTATTTCATATTAAATCATCTTCTAGAGTTTTAAGTGATTATTACCCTTTTATGAATTTTTCTCTTCTTATTGGTAATAGAACATTTTCTTTGAATGTTCCAAGGAAAATGTTTTACCTTATCAATACAATAGAGAATTTTTAAATAATTTATCCAAAAACTGGCACCAGTCAAATTCCTTAACAATACCTTTTAAAAAACCTTTTACCATGTAACAGTTTGTTCAGAATAATGCTATCATTATATAACTCTGCATTAGAAAGATATTGTTAGTATTTACTGTTTACATTTTTCCTCATTCTTCTGTGAATTACAGTAATGAGTCAAAGTCCTTTTAGGAAAAAAAAGACCTATAAAATCCAATATAAAGGTCTCAAATGTGATAGGATTTGGCTGATATATAACTGCTATCATGGTAACTTTCCTGAGCTTTATTGCCAATTTTGCACAGGACAAATAAACATTTATGAAAAATATAAATCCAGGCAATCTGTGGAGAAATTGATGCCTCAATGTATATTCCAAGGTCTAGTGATGATGTGTTTTACTCGTAAATAAAATTATATTTTATGCATATGTGTAAAACAAACTAATGGGCATAGAATTTTTGCAAAGTGGAACAGGAGTTCAATAGAGGATTTTAAACAGGAGATGACATGGTTTAATCTATGTATCATAAAAATCTATCTGCTATGTAAATCAAAAGAACATAAATATATTGAGAATGCCAAAAAAATGTATACATATTTTCAGAGACATTATCTATGTATCACTTTTCAAATTTGAATTGAATTATGGTAATGATGTGTAGAATTATTGTAGCAAAGTATAGTATGACATTTTCAAAGTTAAATTGAATTACGGTAGCAATATGTAGATGGTATTAATCAAATAAACATGCGATAGGCAGGACAATGAAAGAACATGGTGGAAGTACAGTTGTCTTTGGAGGAGCACAAAACCATTTTGAAGTGGTATTTGAAATTTGAGAACATTGTGGAAGTACGATGGCAATGGAAGCATGAGTATGCAACAGAACCTCCAACATACCCAAACAGTTGACAGAGATTGGAAAGATTCAGGAGAGTAAAGAATTAGAGAAGGCAGAGAACCTCAAGATCTCAGTTTGGGACACAGTAAATATGAAAATCCAATTAGACATTCAAGGAGATATGTCAATTAGGCAGTTAAATATTTAAACCTAAACTTCTGGATGGATGTTAGGAGCAGAATCATAAATTTTAAAATTATCTGAAGAGATGATTTTAAAACCATGTAAATGATTAAGATTTCCCAGGGAGAGAGTTGATGAAGAAGCAAAATGAGGGAAGCCAAGATGGCTCAGCAGTTTAAGTGCTCGCTTTGCAGCCCCGGGGTCCAAGGATTGAGTCCCAGCCCTGGCCTGTGCGGAACCATGTGCTGAACTGGGGTGCGGCCCCCAGTTCGGTTCTCAACAGGGAGAGCTTCCCAAGTGAGAGGCTCCAGTTCAGCTCCCAACTCGAGGGGTGTGCCTCCCATGCAAGAGGCTACCAGCCTGGTTCCCACCCTGTGAAACCCCTGCCCAACTGTGTGGAGTGAAACCATGTCAAAAACTGATGACATATAACTATGAAGACTGCTCTGAGCCCTCCCCCTTCTCTCTGTCTCTCTCTTAAAAACAATAAAAATGTAAATCTCAAAAAAAAAAAAAAGGATGAAGAAGCAAAAGGAACGCTGAAAATGCCAAAGATTAGAGATTGAGGAAAGGACAATTCAGTCAAAGCATTTAAGAGGGAATGGCCAGCAGAGCAAGACAAGGACCACCAGCACAATGTGACAACATGGAATCTAAACAAAGGAATAGATATAAGGGGAGCAGAGTAATCATGAGTGACAAATTTTGCTGAAAATGTGAATAACGACTGTAGAGAGGTGACTATTGGCTTTGGCCTTTATGGGTGTAACCAGTGACTGGGGCAAGAGTGCTCGCGGTAGAGTGATGAGGGTCATCCACTGCCTGGAGTGGGTTTGGGGAAGGATATGAGGAGAGAAAGTGGAGTCAAAATATATAGACATTTTCTTCAAGATATGTTGCTGTGAAGTTGATCAGAGGCATATGGCAGTAGGTGCAGGGGTCAGGAGGGGTCATGGAATGTTTGTATGCTGAAATGAGAATAAAGTAATGGAGGACAGAAATTGATGTTGCAGGAAGAGGAGGAGAATAATAGTAGGAAAAGGGTCATAGGAACACTGACTTCATCCACAAAATTAGAGAGATTTGATACAAATGAAGTAACTTGGTAGTTTTAGTATTGAAAAATGGGGAGAATGTCTGCCAGCTTCTGTTTCCTGTGGGTATGTACCCAGATCATCGTGGAAAGTGTAGGAAGAGGAGAAAGAATAGGAAGTGAAAATCGAGAGAAAGTGTAAAATACTTTTTTTTTAAAAACAGGAAATATATAATTTTATTAAATTATTGTAAGAAAGCTATGAAATGATTACATGGTTCTCATACAAAATTTAAAATTCTGGACTATGTGTGAGGAAATGCAACAACATTCTGATTTTTTCAGTGGTGAAATTTGTTTCAGTGCTTGATATTTGTTGAAATATCAAATTTTTAGTCTTCTAAAAAGTCTTTGGTATCTCTGCTTTGCTGGTGTTTTCAGCACTTCCTCTATGAATGAGTTTTATCAGGCCCTTTCTAAAAGAAGGGACCGAGGCTAGAGAGAGAATAAAGTGATTGACTATCTCAAAGGAAGAGAGTCCCACACAAGAGACAAATGAACAAAGGAGCGGATGCTAAGTAATTTTCTCCCAGCCCTCATTTTGCTGAGGATTAGTTCAGACAATGTGGCTGCAGCCATACCATGTTTACCAGGCAAATAGGAAGAAATGTGTGCTGCCAAAATAGATTCATAATACCACCTGAAGAACGCTTATGGGACCTATGCTGATTATGCCAGACATCACCATCAGCTGAATTTGGTGCCTCTTCTGGAAGTACAGAGTAAGAGAGAGAACTAGTAGGGAAAAAGATGTGCAGTGTATGTATTAGAAAAATTGAAACTTTTAACTATCAACAAATCAATACACAGTAAAATGAAAAAAATACCTTTAAGGATAAAAGAGGGTGCATTATTAAAATCGTAATTATCTAGAAATTGGGGCTGTCTCTTCATATTTATTATGTACTTATTATATGCCAGGTACTGTGCTAGATACTACATACATATTCAACAGTACATTCAATTTCCTGGAGCAAATTTGTTGTGCTATTTTGGAGCTTACGTGCAAATTGATTAAAATTTGCTCTGTATGATCAGAAACATCTGCACCACCTGTGTCTACTAAAAGAGAGACTTTGCCTAATTCCTAATAGCCTGGCTTTGGGTTCCAAACATTAATATGATACAGGAAGCAAGAAAGTATGTATACCAACTTTTCTTTTGTAAATGAGAACTTAGGATGAGATGATCTTGAAAATCTAGCTCTTGATATTCTAGATATTCTAGGTCTTGATATTCTAGCTCAAATAGAGTTTATGATTTGATCACCTCTAAGCACTTGCTTGCAGCTCTGATGGAATGGATATTCTCAAAAAGTCAAGCACTACTCAACTCTAATTATGTGTGCATGTATGAGTATTGTAATAAGCACACATATACCCTAACTCAGCGGTCCCCAACCTTTTTGTCACCAGGGAGTCACCTGTTTGGTGAAAGATGATTTTTCCATGGACCAGGGGTGGGGTGGTTTCAGAATGATTTAAGCACATTACATTTATCACATACTTTATTTCTATTATTATTACACTGTAATATATAATGAAATAATCAGACAACTCACCATAATGTAGATTCAGTAGGAGTCCTAAGCTTGTTTCCCTGAAAGTAGATGGTACCGTCTAGGGGTGAGGGGAGACAGTGACACCCAAAGTGTGTTGCTTATGTCTAGTCTGCTCCATAATCTTGTTCTGGTTGTTACTGCAGAAAACCCTGCTTCATAAAGATAGGATGTTGGACATGGAAGCAGGCTTTTCAGTACTTTTGTGGCAATCTCAGGATATTCTGGCTTGACGTTAATTCAGAACATATGGTAGTTTGAAGTTGTCCCAAAAGCACTTTTAAGACATCATTGCCTCAGGTTCACCTCAGATCAACAGGCATTAGAGTCTCATAAGGAGTGCACGCCTAGATTCTTTGCATATGCAGTACACAATAGGGTTTGCATTTCTATAGGAGTCTGACAAGAGGTGGAGCTTAGTAATCTGAGCAATGGGGAGCAACTGTAAATACAGATGAAGCTTTGTTCACTCACCCATCACTCATCTGCTGCTGTGCTGCCCAATTCCTAACCCATAGTGTGGCCTAGGGGTTGAAGACCCCTGCTCTAATACAAAGTAAGAATAATAGATGACATTTAACTGAATCCATTTATAACATATTTTCAATTGTGTTTCTCCAAGACAAGTCTGTAAGGTGGAATTTATCATTTTCTACCTTAGAGGTAAAGGCAATTCCATCTCACAGAGATTACAAAACACACCAAGTAAGCCTCAGAGGCAGATCACAGTCCATATTTTCTGAATCAAATCCCAGAGTACTCTCCACTAAAACACAGCACCACAAGCTGAATTTTGCTATTTAGACTATATGGGGCCAGAAAGAAATAACTGATACCCTAGTCAAGTGCTTTTCAAGCATTTTTTAAATTAGAATATCCAATATGTGTATGACAGGGATAAAAAGAAAGGTATTAATTATATATTTGTAATCCTCTCCCTAACCCAACCCCCATTTTGGCCTTCTAAGAAGTAAGAATTATTGCTTGCTTAGTCAGCCATAGGCACTTGATTGTGCCTATTGAGGGAGAGAATAGAAAGAATAATTATAAGACATCAAAAGAGTGTCAATTGCTCTCTGTAAGAATGGTAGCCTAAGAAAAAAAATTTTTCAGAAAATTATGAGACTTTGAGAGTTTATGGAGGAAAACGGATTTTAAATCAACACATAATATATATAATGTAGGGGATTTAAAAGAAAGAGATGAGCTAAAAAGAATTTAGATAAAATTTGCCAAAACTGGCCACAAAGCAGCTCATTTTATTTGAGTGATATGTAAAACATAAAAGTTAAGCTTCTCTGCTGAGGAATCTGAAGACATAGCCTTCCCAAATACACTCAAAACAACTTCAGTGGGAAGCTGTTTCCACTGATATCTTGGCAGACAGTTTAATCCTCTAAAAGTAAAGCAACTGAATCAGGTTTAGCTCTACACGTAGGCAGGTTCCTACTTCAGGTGATATCTGGGAAGTTAGTAGGTTGCCTTCCACCCAAACATCTCCTCCAATACTTTGTATTAGCTAAGACATCATCAACAAGGAAAATAACCCTTTATTTCACAATAAAGATAGGGGAAGCTGGGATGGCTCGGTGGGTTAAGCACTTGCTTGGCAGCCCTGGGGACCAAGGATCAAATCCTGGCCCCAGTCCATGCAGACCCAGCTCAGTTCTCACCACTCAGTTTGGCCCCAGGCTCAAGGGAGCATGCCTCTCACATGGGAGGCCCCCAATCCAGTTCCCACCCTGCGTGGCCCCTGCCCACCTGTGTGGAACAAAACCGTGTCAAAACTGATGACGTACAGTTATGGAGACTGCTCTGGGAATTCCCCTTTCTCTCTGTCTCTGTATCTCTCTGTCTCTGTGAAAACATAATAAAATAAATCTTAAAAACACAATAAAGATAAAGAATTAATTTGATCATCTACAAAAAATTGATTCTTCATAAAGACTATATATAGTATGTGTTCAATTTTATAATATTTAAATATAGTGTATATGATGATAATGTAATAAAGGAGAATCATTCCCTACTCCACTCAATTTAGCATGGTTACAAATTTTATGATACTGAATTTAGATCAACATTATAAAAAATTAGATATTTTCATTAGGCTAAGAAAAATTGGAATATAAAATTATCAATTAAACAGAGTATGATTTTATAACTTGCATCCTAAATGTCTACACACGTGAAAAAAATATTTGAATGTTTGCATGATATATAATAATGCACTAAATACTTGTGGTGGAATTAAGTAGAAAGGGGGAAATATAATCATGATAAAATGTATTCAAAAGAAAAGCCTGGGATACCAGAGAAAGATCCCATGTTATCTATCAAGCTGGCAAATGAGTTGAGTTAATCAGTAATTTTACTAAATCAAAATTCTGAGTGGAAAATATTTTGAAATTTTATGCTTTCAAAGGACACTGAAAGCTGAAGACCCTTAACACTGCAAAATGAAAAGAAAAAAAAGAAAACCTTATAAAAAATGGAAAATTGTGAATCCCACATTATGTAAGTCTATTTCCTTGGTTTGATATGTGTGTATAAAATTAATTACCCAATTTATATTCTTTATTTTTTATCACAGAAAGGTCTACAAAAGTAGGAAGATCAATGCATATAAATGTTATAAAATGATTTAGAAGTTTGGCTAATTGTTATTATGCATATATCTCTGCATTAATTATTAATGTTATGTATTGTGAATAATAAAAATTTATATGACTATTTACTTATTTGAACAAAAGCTATTAGGACCCCTGTCTTAGAATCTGTTATTATTGCATTATTATGTAACTATCTCAGTTCAATCTTCCTTACTTGTAAAAATTGAAGTGTAGTCTATTGGCACGAGGGTGTTATTTTTAAGAATTGTGATCTATAGTTCTGGAAGGCAGTCTATTAGTCCATAAACTGCTATCATGTACATGCTATCTTGTGTAGGGGCTTTAGGGAGATATGTCTCCATGTCTTTTCTTTCATGACTTCCATGTTACAGCTCTGAGATTATAACCAGGCCAACTGGAAACTGTTTCAGTATTTGCCATAAGAAAGCCAGTCCCGGGGAAGCCGGGATGGCTCAGTGGGTTAGGCACTCACTTTGCAGCCCCGGGGACCGAGGATCGAATCCCAGCCCCGGCCGTGCTGACCCATATGCTGAACTTGGGAATGCCCCCAGTTCAGTTCTCACCGGGGCGAGACCCCGGCCCAGTTCCTGCCCTGTGCAGCCCCACTCCCACCTGTGGAATGAAACTATGTGGAAAAACCAATGATGTGCAACTATGGAGACTGTTAGGGGCCCTCCCCCTTCTCTCTGTCTCTGTTTCTGTATCTCTCTCTCTCTCTCTCTCTCTCTCTCTCTCTCTCTCTCTGTCAAAAACAATAAATAAATCTTTTAAAAAAATAAAAGAAAGCCAGTCCCTCAGGAGTAGAAGACAGGCAAATGGAAATGGTTAGACACTCCAGGACCTTTATTCAGTGTGCTTGAGAACCTATGTGTTAGATATACCTCTCCTGAAGTTGGAAAGTAATAATTCCTAAACCTATGATTCTTTATTTGATTCTGAAACAGCCATTCTTTTTCTTCATCCTTTACTTTTACATGACCGCCAGCCAAATTTTGATGGGATGTTTTTCTTTTTCCTGCTGAAGAGAATTTATTTGTTGACTCTTTTTAAATTTACTCTTTATATAACTATTTATACATAAATTTAAAAATATATATGTTTATTAACATAAACATATAGGAAAATAATATTTAAATTAAAAGCATTCCAAATAAGTTTATAAATAAACCTTTCTAATTTTATAATCAACTTATTAAAAATATCTTTGGGAAGCCGGGATGGCTCAGTGGGTTAAGCGCTCACTTTGCAGCTCTGGGGACCGAGGATCAAATCCCAGCCCCAGCCCATGTGGACCCATATGCGAACTGGGGAGTGCCCCCAGTTCAGTTCTCACTGGGGCGAGACCCCGGCCCAGTTCCTGCCCTGTGCAGCCCCACCCACCTGTGGAATGAAACTATGTGGAAAAACCAATGATGTACAACTATGGAGACTGTTTGGGGCCCTCCCCCTTCTCTCTGTCTCTGTATCTCTCTCTCTCTCTCTCTCTCTTTCAAAAACAATAAAAATAAATCTTTAAAAATATCTTTGTGGACACCTGGTTCATAGATTTCTCTGACATCATTATTTACTTGTCGCCCATTTTTTTTTATTTTCCTCACAAATACTCTCTTTCAGACATAGTTGAAAACACAATTTAAGATCATCATATTTCGTCCAATGTTTTTTACGCAAGATCTGATCACACAAATTCGGGTTCATAAAATTTTAAATTTCATAGCAAAATATTCTAACCGTATAAAGCAGAGGAGTAAAGATTGCAAGCTGGCAGTTCTTAAACTAAATCTGGTCCCTAAATATATTGGCCTCCGTCTATAAAGGATTTTTCAAAATGTGGGACAATTTCTAGAGACTGGGAGATTTTACTGTATAATTAACCCCAACTCTAGTTTTTTTTCCTGTAAAATTAGAGGATCTGGCAACACTGGGACACCTTCTTTATTGTATAAAAAGCCCTTACCCTGGACAAAGGAAAATATCGGTCCTATTTAAAAGGCTGTCTTGGTCTTACATCTCTTCTAGTCTCTTTAGCCACATTTCTATTTGTTGTGCCACCTCAAATTAGATTGAGCTTGATTTAGCCTACAGTGTTATAAGGCCATGTTCAACTACCTGATCATGGCAACTCGCTCTTTATTAAGAAGTCACTTAAAATGCATTTGTGTACATTTTCTCTGAAATTTTTATTCCAGCCATTTTCGAAGTCT
The DNA here is from genome assembly GCA_004027555.1 of Craseonycteris thonglongyai. NCBI lineage: Eukaryota > Metazoa > Chordata > Mammalia > Chiroptera > Craseonycteridae > Craseonycteris > Craseonycteris thonglongyai. The sequence continues at coordinate 15,015 of PVKE010015560.1, forward strand.
GTTTTAGAGTAAAACTATATTCTATTCTTACTTCCTAAAACAATCAAAGTGCTATTCTGCATTCTAAGATAGTTGATTTAAAATAGGATATTTATTAGAAGTGAATTTTGTGGAAAATACCTTGACATACTAAAATGATATTCCAAATACTTACAAAAGATATGCATTGAATTTTCTCCTAGTATTTGAAACATATGCTCTCTTAAATGGACACAGAAACTTTTTTTTTTCTTCCTTTTTAGGTGAACCTCAGACTGCTAATCAAGCATGCCAGAACACTGTAAAAGACCTTGACAAGGAAATCAAGAGAGACACCTCAGAGGTTACGCTGCATCAAACTGGGGCATCAGGGGAATCTAAAGAAAATGGAGATGAGCATACATCTGCTTCTATGAATGGAAGGCAGAATTCCTCTTTTTTTCCAAAAATACAAAAAAAAAAACAAACCTTCATCTGACAGTAAAATAAGCAAGGAGAAGGAAAATTATGATCCTCATTTGTCCATTTCTCATCAACTAAAGAAAGCCTTACATGTGGCCATGTCTAATGACTGAAGAATCATTGTCAGAAACACTGCAGAATTTTCCAAATATAGTAGAAGGCTTTAACCCAGGAAACGGCAAAATCATTACAGAAGTAAAATGGAGGAATTTCAATGTGCAAGTAGCAATCAAGAAGAGATTTGTCTATAAAACAGGAATGTGGTTCCCAACAGAAAGGAGATGTCCAAAATGTCACCAGTCTTACTCTGTCAGACATATTCAAAGATGCTACACTTCTAGAAGTTACTCTTCTAAATATAAGAATATGTTGATAGATGAATTAAAGTCTCAGGTACCACCTAAATACAAAGGAGAAATTGCCAGAACTGAGAGCCCCTCACTGAAAGTAAGCATTGTAGGAAAAGGAATTACTGTTAAATACACAAGTAAGAAACAGAATATAACAATTAATATAAATCATACTAAAAGAAAAGGAAAAACCACTATATACAGAAAAGTTTCCTCTAATTGTACCACTAAAGAATGTTCCAGGTCCTCTGAACAGTCTGGTGTTAGGCTCCCTGAAAAGTGCCAGTTTGAAAATAAGCATCAGAGTTCAGATTGTTTGCATGCCTCTCCTCCTATTATGTTTGCTATTCAGAAGGAGGAGAATTTTGATACAGCTGTGGTTTCTCTATATTTAACACCCAAGAAGAAGAATAAACCTGACACTCTATCTTCAGTCTAAGATGACTGTGAGATAGTATCTACCATCTTTCAGCAGAAAGACTTTAAAATCAGTCAGAACACCCCCCAAAAGAAACATGTCTCTGAAGCTGAGAGTTTTCTCCAAAACGTTCTTCCTACTTCACATAATACCCTAAAAACCACAAGTTTAAGTGATGCAGACTTAAGTAAAATGCCTTTTGAAGATTTTAAGAGTATAAATAGAGAAAGAAATCAACTTTGATAGCCCAGAAAATATCACATTGGACTCATACAGACAGCAAAACACAAAAGAAATAAATGATTTGCCAAGTACCATCACTGACATCTTCCTAGTTCAAGATAGTGAAGACTCTGATGTTCATTCTTTGTCTTCTTTGAATGTGGAGCTCATAAGAGAAAAGGCAGCCAACATTCATTGCAAAGGCAGCAAAATTCCACCTGCAGAATGCTGTGAGAGCTCAAATTCCATATCTTTGCTTTCTAGTCAAAATACTCTGAAGTCTTCCTCCCCATTTTCCCCATCCCACTGGACCACTGGACATTTAGAACCTATAGAAACCCCTGAGGATACATTTTCCTCTGATCACGGTGCTGAATTTGTGATAGGCTATAAGGAAGAGCAAGTTGAGATGACTGACAGAGACTTTAACAAATCCACTTTACGTAGTGATATTCATAGAAATGCACAACTATTGGAAATGAAGAGTACACAGTGTTCAACTCTCAGTCTTGAATCTTCTGGTAGAGTCGCTGCTGGGAGCCCACTCAGCAGTAGTAGCAACAGCTCTGTGGAAGGGGGTCAAATAGAGTCCCAGGCAAGTCAACCCAAAACAGCAACCCCCAGCAGAGCAAAAATATCAGTCATTACCTCAATCACTGATGAGTTAGCGCAAAGATTAATTATTCAAAATGATAAAGTAGTCATGGTTGATTCTAATTGTCCCATGGAAATTAACAGCTTTAATAAGTCAGTCAGCTCTCTGAGAGACGTTGAAAATGACAAGTTCCTTATCAGGCCAGAGGTAAGGTATACATGCTACAGAGATTTTGAAGATCTAACAAACAAGTATCATGATGAAGTCTGTTTTCAAATGTATTTTCCACCAAGAACTGTTGAGTTTAATGGTGCAGTATGTGCTACAGATAATCTGTTTCTTATTGAAAAAATGGTGACCAATGATACAGATCAATATAATAACCACGATGAAATCAACCTTGGACTAACCAGTTTTAAACAAGAGCCAGCAGAGTGCCAAGGGATTGCAGAAATAAGGCCAAATTCTGACAGAGATAAAAATGACCCAAAGGAAACATATTATCATCAAACAGACGTGCTGTTCTCACCTCAGAAGCAGAAGGCTTTGAAAGGTACAGTGGACTATACAGAATCTTTCACTTTGTTTTTACATGTTTGAGCTTCAGAAAGTCTAAATGTGAGGGGTTTTTTATCACTAGGGATTTTTTTCTTTTCATTGCTGAAGATAGATAGAGTGTTTTAGTGTTAGATGAATATGGCCAAGTGTTTATCAGCCTGCTTATTTCTATTATTACCCACCCCACCCATAAGTAGTGCTTAACAAAATCACCAAGGCTACAGTTTAATCTAAAGGTAAAAAAAAATCAATTTCTTTTGAAGAGATTGATGTATTACCACATCAATTTTGTAGGATACATTAGCCTTTTGCCACTCTTAAATAATCTGCCTTTTTTTTCCTTCCAAGCTAAGCATGTTTGGAAGAATGAAGAAAATGTGTTTTTGATAAAAAGTGTTTTTAAACCTTGTTGTGGTGTTGCAGAAGCATGGTATATATGTCTTAGGAGGCCGTGTGGAATAGTAATTAAAGCAAAGGACAAAACCAGAAATGGCCACGGCTAATCCATGGGGCTTCCGAACTCAAGTAAACCTGTGACCTCCTTTGTGTGTTAGTTGGCCCTGCTCAAACCACTGATAGAATCCAGAAACTCTCCAGACCTCCAGAGGGCTAAGATGGAAGCTCTTCCCTAAGTACATAGTACTGCCTGAGCGCTTTCCATCTTGGATCCACACTGCACATTTTGGTCACTTCATAGAAGGCCCTTTGTTGTTTTTCTCAAGAAGTCCAAACCATTTCCTATTGAATTGTAGCGTTATTCCACATTGTATATTAAATTATATAATTGAACAAGTAAAAACTGCCTTCATACTGCCAGTAACATTCTTAAATTGTCCAAAAATGAGATTTAGAATGATGAAACTTCATTGAGAAGTTATCTTTGTTGCTGTTCTATTCCTGATTTTTAAATAGAATTAACAAAATTTACAAGTTGAAATGAAATACAAAATAACACAATATATTGCATAAATGTTGGCACAAAATATGAAATTTACTGCATGGAGAATAAAAGCCTTAAAACAACTCAAAATCTCTAACATCACCTGCTTGATATGAACTCTTCTTAGTGCCAGCATACCTCCAGATACCAGGATGAATGGCTTTAATCCCAACACTTGCTTCAGTCCATAATTATTTAGATCTGCAAGAAGCAGATCTGTGGTAAGAACCCTTATGTTTCTCAGAACAGACAGGTGCTCACCTGGATATATCCTCTAACTCAGGCCGGTTCTACTTCCCCCATGGAGTGCTTCTTCCTGGATGGCCCCTTTCAGGCACAGTTCCTTCAAAAAGTCAGTCGTTCAAGTCAGAATCCTCCCACAACTGATACTGCACTCAATAGGCTTTGAAATCATTCCATTTAATGAACAGTTCCAGCTACACTGTTACTATAATGCATTAAAAGTCCATTTCTACAAATGTTGTTTCTTTACTTCTCTTCCCTAGATCATTCTGCTCCGGCAATATTGACTTCTTTAAGTCCCTAGAACCTTGCTAGGCAAGATCCCACAGCAGATCCCTTGCTTGAGCTGCTCCCAGTAATTGAATCACTCTTCCCCTATGTGTCCATGTGTTTCACTTTCATCTCCAAATTTTTGCTCACATGGTATCTTCTTAGTGAGAACTTGTCAGAGCACTCAATTTAAAATAGCAAAGTCCTCTCCTTTACAAACCAAGCATACTTTATCCCTTTTCCATGTTTTACTTCCATACAGAGCACCTTTCACTTTCTAATATACTTTACATTTTACTAGTTTATTATTTCTGTCTTCTCCCACTAGAATGTAATCACAAGGGCATGGACCTTTTCTGATGTGATTGTTGTTATATCCACAGCACCAGAAGAGGGCCTACCCTGTAGTGTAGGCACTCAAATGAAAGAATGAATTCAGGAAAGTCCCATCAGGTTTCATTGTGCAACCTGAAGCAGAAAAGTATTTCAGAAATGTAAATGTTTGTATTAAAAGATATTTGAATCTATAAATTTCATATGGCTTTGTTTCACTGAGGGCTATAAGTATTTTTATACTTTATTCAATACTGTTGTCATTACATTATTGATGTCTCAGGCCAAGATTTTATAGTTTTTTTAGGGTGTTGATTGCTTTGAGAAATGAAGACATCTTTAAACTGCTTCACTACAAAATTATAAATTTGATATAGACATAAACCTATGTCTGTATTTTCAAAGGCGTCCTTCAACAACTCAAAATCTATCCATGTATCTCAGATTAAGAATCCCTGACATGAATGTTGCCTGTGACATTTGTATAGTTTCCTCTACCCATGTGTGTGCACCTGGAATTAACTAAATTACAGTTCTCAATCTGGACCGACTACAGGGGCCAGGCACATAATGTAAATGAGTAAAGTAGTAGGCAGCCTGTGGGAACTGTGTGTAGGTAAACTTGAGGAAGCATTGTCCTGAGGGAGTAAATATGCAGATCTAGGTAGGCTTTCTGATTTTTTAAGTAAGTGGAGAGCTGAATTTTTAATACATATAAATCTCTAGGTTATTTGACTTGGAAGACAGTGAAGATTAAACAATCTATGACCTGTGAACTAGAAAAACAGGAGGTGGTGGGGTTGGGCATGTGGCTGGAGGTTAAAAAAAAAGAAAAGAAAAAAAAGCCAGTGGTAAAAGGGAAGCCTGAACCTCTGCAAACTAAATGTTTGGTCTTTCTCTGCTAGGTCAGTTCTGTACATTCTTGGTTAAAGAGGTTTCTCAGGGACTCATTTCTTCAACTGTAAATGAACTGAAATATATCCTTAAAATCTCTGCCAACCCACCCCCCTCCAGATATTTACTATCATAAAAAATTTTAATGAGAAAACCAAAACTAGGCTATGTTGAGAGAATAACAGATAATGAGATGGATTGAATGATAGTTTACTTGGCATAGAAATATTTATTAATTAAAATCCCTTTGTATGTCATATGACACAAAACATGCGATGTGTGAAATATTTTATATCCCTGTACTCCGAAGGAAGGAGCAATTCTGAAGGTGCACAACAAAACAAAAAAGGTATAGAGCAGCAGTCCCCAACCCCCAATAGTGGTCCATGGCCTGTTAGGAACCAGGCCACACAGCAGATGAGTAGGAGTGAGCAAGCAAAGCTTCATCTGCATTTACAGCTGCTCGCTCTGGCTCACATGACCACCTCAGCTCCACCTCCTGTCAGATCAGCAGCAGCATTAGATTAGTTGTATAATTATTTTATTATATATTACAATGTAATAATAATGGGAATAAAGTGCACAATAAATGCAATGCACTTGAATCATTCTGAAACCATCCCACTCCCACTCGGTCCATGAAAAAACTGTCTTCCGTGAAACTAGTCTCTGGTGCCAAAAAGGTTGGGGGCCACTAGTATAAAGAACTGCAGCTCTGAAAAAGTTTGTGGTCCTAAGGTTTGTACCAAGCACTAGGAATACAAAGATTAATTTAAAAATTATTCTTTTTCTGTTAGCAGAACAAAACTCTTGGGAAATTTTCCAACAAGCTGACTCTGGTGAAATTGGAACTTTCCACACTTACACCCATTTCGACATTTCTTGGGAGATGAGCAAGTCCAAGGTCCAGAGTTCAGGGTCCAGCTGCAAAATCCTTGTTGTTTTCCATCAGTGCTCTTCCCAGATCTGCTTGGCCTCCAACTCACTTTCCAGGCCTCCTTCTGGCCTTTAAAGTGGTAAAATCTTTAGTTTTCTACTTTCACACCTATGTTTGACAAAACATTAGTTTTTTGGTTGTTTTTTTTAATGGATTAACATGTTCCTACAAAGTGATAGTGTTTATTTTTACAGAGTCCTTCAAGACACAAGTGTCTTCATTCCAGCCCCAAGTGAATTGCTAGCTTCCTAGAACAGCTCATTAAAAATTCACTGGATATTTATGGAGTGAGGGAGAGGCTTATATGTGAATAAAAGTTACTGAGATATAAATTCAGTTCACCATGGAAAACCTTTTAATGGACTTTAAGTATTTAAGGATTACACAGATTCAAATAGTAAAGCAGTAGTAAATTTTAGTCTAGGAAATGTTCAAGCTTAGATTGGGTAGAATACTTGGTAGAAATTTTAGGTTCAAATTCAAATTAGATTCAAATTGTTAACCTGAGATTCTACAAATAACAAGGAGAACAATGGCAGTGATGCTTTGCATGCAGTGCGCAATACACATGGTTCTCACACCATATTTCAAAATACACTGTTGGGCACATCTTTCTCTTCATTTGAGTATATACCATCCTAGACAAAAGCTTTTCCTCCACATCACGGGCCATATTTCCACCACACACACTTTTCAAGGCTCATATGACTTGTTTCTTCTCAAACAATTTCTGAAGTTGCTTTTAAATGTATATTGGTTGACATTAGAAAATTCCTCTTCTCATGGATGCCTCCTGAGTAGGCTGACTGCACATAATGTTTTAAATAGGATGGAAAACAGTAGTACGTCAGTCTACTGACACATTGCATTTAGTCCATGGGACTAGGCTGACCATAAGTACTGTTTGAATTGGGACAGTACCATTGTTTTCTATCCCATTCAAAATGGTAGGTCTGACCAGCCTACTTCAGAGTCAATCTGGATTCTAAATATCTACAAATAATGGAACTACAGAGAACATTGGAGAAAATGGCCAGAGGCCAGTTCTATAACATTTTTAAAAGTTCTACCATACTGTAATGTTCCAGAGGACAAAAAAATCATCTTATTTGTAGCTATACACCCAGTAACTAACACAGTAAAACTTAGCGTATAGAAAGTGAACAGTAGTAAATACTATTATGTAATAGAATGAATGTCATATTTCTGTTAGTCGCTGACATTCTAGGGAAGAGGTCCAAGTCAACAGCAGAGTTATGGAAACTTAGAGGATCTGGATAAATTTTACCTTTTCCAAAGCTTTGTCCCTGACAAATGAAATTTAAATTGTTATACAAATGGATCATTAATAATTATACATAAAAATAAAGACCATAATTTGTTCATGAATATATCCAATTTATTAAATCGTTTTGAAAACAAACTCTGATACTGATAAATTAGGTGTCAATTTACAAAGACCAAGTTTGAAAAACTCATTTGCTCCTACGATTAGAATAAGAGCAAAGGTTAAGATTTGGTGTCTATTTAAATTGATGTTTGCCTTTTTGTATAATATCAAAAAGTAAAAACAAGTAAAATTTTAATGAATTCTAAACTATTGTTAGATTTTGGCCAGTAAAGGAGTCACAGGAGACTAAAATTAATCAATAGGTGAGTGAATAGTGTATTTGAGCAGTGGGAGGTCAGGTAACTAACTGTACCAGAACCTCTCCAGGTCAGAGAGTTGAGTATTCATTAAACAGTATAAACAAAGGTGGTCTGAGGCAAACAAAGGTGGCCTGAAGCCAGCAGTTCAGTAGTTCAAGGGTTTCATTGGTTGTCCTTTACCTTCCCATATCTTGCTTCCATAGTCCCTTGCAATGGTTAGGTCCCTCCTGTAATGTTTCATCACACAAGAATCCTCTTGTTCATTACACACCAGTGGCCTTGGACGATGGGGCAAAGACAGATAGGCAGTAAAGCATTAAAAAAAAAATTGGCCTCTCTTTTTTATTTGTGGTTTCTTTTTCTTTTATTTTTTCTTTTTTACTTATAAGCTAACACCCATTAAGTAATTTCCTAGGTATTATGTGCTCTGCTATTTGCAATTTCTTTTATTTTACCTTTTTAGTTATCTTAAAGTTTGCTGGTATTGCAGTTAGTTCATTTGTAATTTTCTTTCTTCCAATTAATACTAATACATAGTGTTACGGCTTTTGATGACAGAAGATGAAAAATTTCGAAGTTTTTATTAATGTTACTAAGTTGTTATTTATTTAAATATAAAATTATCAAACCTTTGCTGCATTACAGCATTTCTTCCTCTTTCCCTCATTTTGAACCAACACATGAAGCAAGAAAAAAGTATCATGATATTTTTATTTTTGATGAATAGAAATCAAAACACAAAGGACTTGTGTTCAACAGTAAACTTATTATCATAGGTTGTAAGTTAACTGATTTAGGTAATATCTTGTCTTCTTATTGAGAATTCAGGGACATAATTAACAATTTATTTGCACTTCTCTTCTTTAGAGTAACTACTTTGTATAGTATTGTTACTGGAGAATGCGATCCACCTTGGTGCTGTGCACAGGATTTTGGAGTCCCAAACAAAGAATTGAGTGAGACACTGAAGTACAGTGGTGAAAGAAAAGTTTTTTGAGAGTAAAAGTAGAGAAAACACATTTCCAAGAGGTATAAGTGGGCCTTGAGCAAGAAGAGGTAACTCCAAAGACCAAGACCCTGGGCAGTACAGTTTTATACTCTTTTCTTGAGAAAAGAGAACACCTTTTAGGGTGTGGGGTCTTTTGACTGACAGACTTGATTGACAGGGGCCATATAATATCACTTTTTTAACTGTGGATGGTCTTTCCCAGAATTCAGTCTGTTATAATATTATTAATAAACTTCCAGGCATATGTATTATATTAGAATGATGGTATAATGAGCCCTAGGAGAAATGAAGGTCGGTATAACTCTTGCTGTGCAGGTGTTGGCAACAGGTTGAAACCAGTGGGTATTTCCGTGTCCTAAAACTTCCTTGTATTAGCTGTCTTTCCCTCCTATCTCCCCTTTGGTTGCTTAATTTGGGATGGGATCAGGTAAGAATAGGGTGGTAACTATCCTGACAATTCGAGCTCTATGGGAAGGGTCCCAAGATGCCCGATTCTAGTTGCCTACCTAGCCTTTCTCTTGAGAGACCTGATCCTCTTGAATCTCTATGGGAAGTTGAGGGGCTGAAGGTTTCTTCTCCTGCATCTACTTCCTGCTAAACATGGTCATTGTCCCTGCCTATTGGGGAGTCATGGAGCTCTCACCCTAACTAGGCTAGAAGGAAGGGTCTCGGGATTTGTCCAGAAGGTCTCATTCAGTTCTTCAAATGAGGTAGATTGGAACTCTCATGAACTATGAGCTATATCCCCACAGTCCCTAGGCCAGCAGAGATAGATTTGATTAATTCCATTAAAAGTATTAGTTTGTAATGCAGACCCCAGGACCATAGATGCAGGTGGCCTCATAAGGAAAAACTCATTTTAGTCCCTCAGGGTCTGTACCCCGCCCTCTGGCTTAACCAGTTATCCCTGGGACATTACTTACCCAGGAGCTAGGTCCAGAATGGCCTGGAAAAGATAGTTAATAATTACAGTCACTAAGCAGAGAAAGAATTCCAAGTTTTGAGGTAACTGACGCAGTGGACAGAAAACATTGCTATCTAAAATCCCTCTATCCTTGATTAGAACGAGTGATTAAACTAGAAACTGGAAAGACAGAACAAGGATTAAGAAGTGGGGGTTAAAAGAGGGTTCATTTAAAGAGGGATCTTTTTCCCCGATCAGTATCAAGCATATTGCTGTTGAATCAAATCCAATCGAGGTGATCCATGGTGACCCCTCTTTCCTATATAAATCTATTATTCAATTATATGGCTCTTTTTGTTTAAGTAATACAAGTTTAGAAATTGAATCATGAGGGAGTTAAATGAAATGATTCAGTTCTAGTCTATAGTGATGCTATTTTAAAGACTGAAATATTTGAAATTTGATTTTGAAATGTTGTCTCGCTTTTATATTATTGTGGTTTAATCTAGATTGGAATTTGGAAATAAATAACTTCCTCAAGTTATCCCAGAAATTGACTCTAAGAGGTTCAAGGACCATTGATGGTTCCATGGAGGAAGCAATAGGTCAGGAGGAGGCAGCACTTCAGAGATGGCAAAAGATGCAACTCAGGAGGGGGAAGTTCATTTGCCAGCAACATCACTGAAGAGTCTAGTGAGTAGACAGTCATCTTTTTTTTCAAAACAGAGAGAAGACAACAACTTATTGAAGCTTAACAGGGTCTCCTCCCTCTTACCTCTAGAGTATAAACCCTGCTGTTGGAACATGGCAATGTGGTGATTATATACTTTTATATGAAAGATATTTTTGGAATTATCAACTCTGTATTATTCACTAGGAATCCCAAGCTAGTAAATTATCTCTTTCAAAACATAAAACTACCAACTAAGGTTGTTTTTCTCTTCAGAAACTTAAATAACTATAGGGTTCTTTACTGAATTAAATTTGAGTCATAATTAAAAAACTTTGAGTTGGCTTATAAAAGAATGTATACTATGAAAAGACAAGATCAACTTGCTATAAGAAACATTTGTTTTTTCTTTTAACATTCTGAAATGAGGAAATGTCTTTAAATGGGTATATACTTTAATGAAATAGTGTTTCTCTTGAAATTGAAAGGGTACTATTAAATCAGAATTATGCTTTGGACCCACAATCAATGGCAAGTGAGAATGGAAGGTAGATTACCCCTGAGGAATTGAAACTGAAGGTAAAATATGATTATAAATAAGGGGAGGAGGAGAGTGCATTAGCACATTTGGTACTTACCACCACTATTCTGGCTCTAAAATTCGAACAGCTAATGTTATCCCAGAAGATACCCAATTAATAGACATTTTCTATTTGCATATTATTTGCAAAAACAAACCAGTTGCTCAGGAAAAACACTGACAATGAAACCTAAGCAAATTTCATTAGAAAATGTAGAAAACAATGTGGTTGAAATACTGTAATTTATAAGAAATATAAAATCCTTGGAATTTTCTGTGAGGAGATGTTAACACTGTGACTTTTGGAAAGCCCCTTCAGGGGTGGCGAACCTTTTGGCGACTGAGTGCCAAAGTTTATGAAATAAGAGTATACTCGCTCGACTCGCGTGCCAACCCATCGAGTGAGATAGAGGTATCGATTATTTTTATGTCTATAAGAGCACAAACAATAATTTTTTAAATGGTATTCACAGCTCCGTGTGCCAAAATAATTGCTCCGCGTGCCACTTTGGGCACGCGTGCCATAGGTTCGCCACCCCCCGCGTAAACTAGGGTGGGCCTATTGCCAAGGGAACTATGAGATTAGAAGGGTGAATATCCCATACTTGGCCACTGCCACATCTAGGGAGGGGAGAGGAGTTGGATGTTGAGTCAGTCATGCCTCTGTAGTGAAGCCACCATAAAAACAAAAAAGGATGGGGTTCAAAGAGATTCCAGGTTGGTGAACATGTGGAGATTGGGGGAGAATGGTGTACTTGGTGAGGGCATGGAAGCTCCCAGACCCTTTTCCATACCTTGCCTTATGCATCTCTTCCATCCGGCTGATCCAGAGTTATATCCTTTTATAATAAACCAGCGATCTAGTCAGTAACATATTTCTCTGAGTTCTGTGAGCCACTCTAGCAAATTAATTGAACTCAAGGAGGTAAGTTGTTGGAACATAGCCAGTCAATCAGAAGGACAGATAACAACCTGGACTTGCAGTTGGCATTCTGAGTTGGAGGGAATTGTTGAGATCTCCAGTTTGTAGCCAGTTGGTCAAAACACCTGGACTTGAGACTGGAGTCTGAAATGGGGAGAAGGAAGGATAGCCTTAGAGGACTGAACCCTTACCCTGTGGAATCTGATGTTATCTCCAGGTAAGTAGTGTCAGAACTGAGTTGAATTATAATACACCAATCTGGTGTCCAGAGTTGTTTGTGGTATGGGGAAATCCTACACACATGTGTTGGAATTGAGCCCAGGAATACAAGAGTTGTGATGCAGAGAATGACATCATTATGATAGAGACCATACTGAGTGTCCTATATTATGTCTTACAGAAAAGTTGATGTAATGACACAAGTACAGTTCATAAAGACAATAGTTTAATTTATCCAGAATGAATTAGACAGCTGGCACACATTAGGGATTGAACGTAACTATAAATATGTAGACAATTACAAGTAATTTAAATAATCACTGTACTGTATTATTTTTATCACAGTATTGTTACTTGCATGCGAACAGTGAAGAATATAGTTTAAATGTTCCATTTGTCTTGATAATTTTTATTCTTGTTCCTTGATCAATGCCTAATTACTCCAGTTGCTTCTTCCTATTTGGCATCAAGGACTGTTTCTTGAATCTTTCATTTTTATTCTCACATATACTACTGTACAGGGTTGTTTAATTATCCCTCTAGTATTTATAGACTACTGAAATACCACTCTGGAGAATACCTTTCTAATGTTATACTTCCAGTAAATTATTCTCACTGCTTCACATTTTGTTGTGATATTTATTTTCTTCCATTCCTAGTTTCCCCTTATTAGTTTTTGTATTGATATAATATAGAAGTTAGTTCAGATTTTAAAAAGAATGTTTTAATAATGAATATTTAGGGGATGCCCGGATGGTTCAGTGGGTGGAATACTTGCTTTGCAGCCCTGGGGTATGGGGATCAAATCCCAGCTCTGGCCTGTGTGGACCCAAATGCTGAACTAGGGTGTGCCCCCAGTTCAGTTCTTGCTGGGGTGAGCTTTGCTTATGGGATGCCCCAGTTCGGCTCCTGCTCTGGGTGTGCCTCTCATGTGGGAGGCCGCCAGCTTGGTTTCTTCCCTGTGTGGCCCCGCACCCACCTATAGAATGAAACTACATTGAAAACTGATGACTTGCAACTCTGGAGACTGTTCTGGGACCTCCTCCCTCTTTCTGTCTCTGTCTCTCTGTTAAAATCAATTAAAAAGTAAATCTTTAAAAACCAATGAATATTTAGTATATTCAATTAATTTTCCCTCATTATTGATTTTTGCACTAATTACTGCCAAAAAGATTTTTTTTCCTCTTACTATAGTAATCCTTTAATAATTTTTTTCAGAGAGCTTCTTTGGAAGGTAAACTTATATATTCTGAAAATGTATTCATTTCCCACTTAATTCTGAATTATAGTTTGGTATAGAATTCTAAGTTCAAATTATTGAAGAAACTGGTTCATTATCTTCCTGTAAGCATTGTTACTCATAAGAAGTCTGAATTCAGTCTCATTCTCACAACTTCTGTTGTTAACCCAGATTTTTTCTCTACTAGCTGCTTGTGTTTTGTCTTTATTCTTGGTGTTTTATAAGTCTTCCAGTATGCATATCAATATGTGTATTTTAAATATATTTTCATGTTTGGAATATTAATGGTGATGATTTATACCTTCAAATCTCATAAATTCTCACCTATAATTTCTTCAAATATTGCTTTCCTTTTTCTTCTCTATTGTATCCTGCTAGCACTTCTTTTAGACAGACATTTAAAATTTTAGATCTAGTATCCACATGTCTTAACTTTCTCTTTGTACTTTGCATCTCCTCAGTCAATTTGTGTTATATTCTGAGAGAATTCCTTAGCTCTATCTTTCAGCTCAGCAATTCATCCTAAGTATAAATCCTTCCTTCTCCTTAGCCTACATTCCTGAACATTTTTATTTGAACCACTCTAATTTTAATTTCAAAGATCCCTAAGTGATTCTTTTTTACTAAATTGGTTTTTGTTTTTTAAGATTTATTTTATTGTTTTAACAGAGACAGAGATAAACAGAGTGGGTGGGGGCGAGTTGTCTTTATAGTTGTCTTTATCATCAGTTTACAACATTGTTTCATTCCATACAGGTGGGGGTGGAGCAGCACAAGGCAGAAACTGGGCAGGGGGCCTCCCGCATGGGAGGCAGGCTCCTTTGAGCTGGGGGCCTATCCGGGGGCCTCCCACAGGGGAAGCTTGCCCTGGGAAGAACCAAACTGGGGGCCTCACCGGAGTTCGGCATATGGGTCCATACAGGCCAGGGTCCTCTGTCCTCAGGTTTTGACTATTTAACACAATCATTTGTCCTTGGCTGGAGGCAAGTACAAACACTGCTGCTACTTGACCCATGGTAGAATTCAAAGAGAGAGTTGTGCAGACATCAGACTACCTACTGCTCTTGCCATGGAGCTCCAATTGAGCACCCTGTTGTTCGCACCTGGGACCTCTCTACTTCCCACCACTCTGCATCAAAATTTTCTCACAGTTCAGTCAGAGAAAGACAAGTACTGTATTATATCACTTATGTGTGAAAACTTAAAAAGTCAAACTTATAAAAACAGAGAGTAAATGAAGGTTACCCGAAGATATAGGGGGAAGAGGGGTGGAGAATTGGATAGATGTTGTTTAAGGGTGCAAACTTGCAATAAGTAATGAATAAGTTCTAGAAATAAAATACACAGTACAGGGAGTATAGACAACAGTATTGTATTGTAGTCATCAATTTTTCTAAGAGACTAGAACTTAATTATCCCAACCACTGAAAAAAAGGATAATTATGTAATGTGATAGAGGTGCTAATTATTGCTACAACTATAATCATATTTCAGTGTATGAATGTATTAAATTAACATGTTGTACATCTTAAATTTACACAATGTCATATATCTAATATTTTTTTTAAAAAGTGACTACATATATCCTCTGGTGTGATTTTATTCCATGGCTTACAGAGTGATTCTGCATTCCAGGTGCACTGAGAAGTACTTTGCTTTCAAACACACCTAGAGATCTTAAAGCACATACCGGTACTATAGTACATACTCACATACACACCCTCTAGCTTCTTCCTGATTTTCCTCTGGACTTTGAAATGCTTTTCTCCTTATTATGCAGCATCATTCAGCTGCAACCTCTGCTTCTATATACCTATAATTGACCTTATCGTAATATTCATAAAATAAAAGACCCTACAGAAATTAGGACCTATTCAGATATATGTTTTCTAGCATTTCTATCAAAATAGGAGTCTGAGTTTATGTTTATTCCACTCTTTTGAAACCATATCCACAACTAACTTCCATTTGTCCTTCTGCTTCATTTTCCATGTTTTTTTCCCCCACTTTCTTCCCTAGTAGTCTTATCTCCGTGGACGGTATCAAGGAGCTAATTTGCCTTCTGGATTCCTGTTGGGCTAAATCAATAGGGAAGATCAGCAGGAGCCTGGAGGGAGTGAGGAGAGTAAGGTCCTGTACTGTTGCCCCAGACCTTTCTTTGTGATGTGCCAAAGGCTGGTTCTGTTCCTAAAGCCACACTCCTGTAAAGTGGCCTCTCCATACTGACTTCTATGGCTTTAGGTCTGGTAATCAGCACCTGCTCCTTCCCCTTACCTTTTCAGTGTTAAATGGACTGGTCTTAATTCCACTCTATCACACATGATTTCCTTAAATCCTGTCCACACTTTGTAAGTAGTGCTTCTATTAAACTCTGCTCAAAATACTTATTTCAGTACGGCATCTATTTTATGCCACAGCCTTCTGAAACACCAGTGCTCTGTTCTCATATTACTTCAGTGATCAAATATCACCAACATTACATACTGATAAGGCAGCTGTTCATTGCTTACAGAGATAAGGGAGAACAGTCCCTCAACAGAGCTTTGGCAATTCCTCAGAGAAGGAAGGAAAGGCAAAGTCTAATTTTATTGAGAATTGGAAATTTGGTTTAAGGCCAGTCTTTTCCAATAGGAGAGCTTCATTAATACTGGGTAAGGATCACGATTTAACAGACAAGAATTTATAGACATGGCAAGTGAGTATTTTGGAAGTCTCAAAAAAAACTAAGGAAATAAACTATGTGTTGGTGCTTTCTTTTGAAAAGTTGATGGTTTGGGGGGAAGTTTCTGCAATGAAAAATCAAACCACTTGAAACCTGTAGAAATCACTCTAATTTGAAGGTTTCTGTATTGCCCTGTAGTCACCTAAGAAGGCCCTTTCATAACACTGCTTCTCTCATCTAATACCCACATTCCTTAAGGTCTATTTTCTCTTTTCTGGGTTTTGCCTGGGATCCTTGAAATTTCTCTCTTCTATACTGAAGAAAATTCAACTACAGTTTATACTTCTAAACCCATTTAACCAAAATTATCAATATGTTCAACAATTAATTAACACTACAGCTATCTGAATCTACCCATCTTAAAACCTAAGAAGGAGAAAACTGAAGAATAATTTGATTATAAATAATAAAAACAGAAACAAAATTTTACATGTAGTAATAAAAATCCATTTATATATAGCAATAGCTTCCAGTATTACCTGAAACAATTTATGATTGATCTAAACAAAACAATTAGATTGAATGGAAGCTCTGTTTAGCTTGACTAATACAGATGATCATCTTGAGCCATAAAGAAAATGACCATTTTCTCTAGTTTTCAGTTCCTTCTAATATGGAAGAACTAGTTCTCCTAGTTTCAACATTTTGGACCCTTTCGGTCCAAGTCTATTTTATTCTTTGCTTTATGGACAAATACCCCACTACTAGGGCTACTAGATATTTATGTCCATTCTACATTTCTTGAGAAGAAGATACGATTATAGGTGTGCTGGAATAAACCCAGTGGTTCAAAACAGCCAACATTTTTTTTTTTTTGGTAACACCGCAGTTTAGTAGCATCAGGTTGGTAGCTTGAAATTGGCCATGGTGGGAGTATTTATACAGTGAAAACGGGCAAACACTACAAATCAGGACTTTTTTTTTTTTTGGAGAATCAGTTGTTAAACATTTATCATTACCCACTTGGAACAACACAGGAAACAGCTGTAGAACTTATACCAATTCAATTTCAGGCCAAAATCACATAAGCATTTTAACAAAACAATGATTATGTTTACTTTGGGATGAGTTCTGGTTTTTTTTTAAGATTTATTTATTTATTTATTTTATTGTTTTTGACAGAGAGAGAGAGAGAGAGAAAGAGAGAGAGAGAGAGAGAGAGAGAGAGAGAGAGAACTGAACTGGGGGAACTCCCCAGTTCAGCATATGGGTCCGCATGGGCCAGGGCCGGGATTCGATCCTTGGTCCCCGGCGCTGCAAAGTGAGCGCTTAACCCGCTGAGCCATCCCGGCTTCCCCAGAGTTCTGTTTTTAATGAAAGCTTATACTAACAATTTGTTCTACATTCGATGTGAGGAAACTTAACTGTCTGTTATTCTATTTTTCAGTTATCCAAGCCACAGACACTCAGAAGGAAATTTTTATTCCTTCAGAAACGTTTCAGTAGAGACCACACTTTACTAAGAGCTGCTGGAGCTAACATTGTTTAATGTATGGTTTAACTTTTATCTCATTTATAGTTAGGATATGCTGCTAATCCATGACTTTAAACCTGACAGCTTTATTGAGCATCATTAAAGCTGGTGTTTTTCAGTCTGTTAATCTCACTCACCTCTGACTTCCTACACAATAACTGGAAAAGACATTAGAAATGACATATTTATGTATGTGGACACAGTTGATCAATCCAGCTAGGCTGTGGGGAATGCTGACTAAGGCACATCAGGTAAATAACTTGAAGGCTGTAAACTGAAGTCAGAAGAACCCGCAAAATAGAGCTTTGTTTTTTAAAGATTTATTTTTATTGTTTTTTGACAGAGATAGAGAGAGAGAAAGAGAAGGGGGAGGGCCCAGACCAGTCTCCATAGTTGACATCATCAGTTCTCAATATAGTTTCACTCCACAGGTGGGTGCTGGGCTGCGCAGGGCAGGAACCCGGCTTAGGCCTCCTGCATAGGTCGGGGCAAGAACTGAACTGAGGGCACAAAGTGAGGCTGCAAAACAAGCTCTCAACCAGTTAAGCCATCTCAGCATCCCAAGCTCTGATTTTTTATAATCTTGAATGGTGCCTGTATGACAAACAGATGTGACAAGAATTCCAGTCTTGGGGAAGCCAGGATGGCTCAGTGGGTTAAGCGCTCACTTTGCAGCACCGGGGACC
>PVKE010015561.1:0-33292 GCA_004027555.1 Craseonycteris thonglongyai
TCTCTATGCTTCCATAAGTGATTTTTCTTAAAGATCAACTGTGTGGATCTCCGTTTCCATAAGTGATCTTTCTTAAAGATCAACTGTAAATGAGCACGTCACTTCAGTGCTTCAAAAACCAGCTGCTTCCTTATTATCTAATAGCAAGTTCAAATGTCAGCATTGTGCACAAAACTCTTCACATGTTGTTTTTCCTCCACTTGTCTTTGCATTCCCATCTGATCTACGGCCTGAGAAAGAGAACAAAGCAAGAAGTGGAAGGCCACAGTGAGGCAATGATGGGCAAAGAACACATAGGTCATCTGGGTCCCGTTCACTTTCCATTCCAGGTCCTGCAAGCCCTGTGCCAGGCACTGTTAGGAGAATTTTATACACCAAATTCCACTTACGTGTCATAAAACACAGTGAGATTATGCAAATTGTTCAGGGTCTCAGAGCAAATGAGTAGCGGAATTGAGATGTAAAGCCACACACAATCCAACTGTGCTATTCTGTCCCTTGCACCCTATTATCATTCAGATAACTTCAGTTTTTATTGCTTAATAACATTTTTTATTAAGATAGCTCAAATTGGTTTCTATTACTGCCATTAAATTACAAAACCTTAAGTAACCTAGCTTAAATGTCACATTCCATAAGGAGCAAAAAAAGGCAAAGTTATATAACCCTTTCTCTTCTGTCTTCTTGGTAACCGTTTACATCTACTTCATAATAACCCTCATAAAATCACGATATAATTGCTTATATATAGGTTTTTCTCTAACTCTCATCTTGTTCAGCACCTAGTAAAAACAAAAATAATATTTATTTTTATTCCATAGCATGTAAACATCTCTAAAAGACTCGCAACGTCTTACTCTTAGCCAACACCCAGCATAGGGCCTGATACGTGGTAGGGATGGACACACCACTGATGAATGGTTGACTTGTGTAATGAATTAGAGCACAGTGGCAATACCATAATAATTGTTATGGTAAGTAGAGAATGAAGGGAATTACATGAGGGGGAAGAAAACAGAACTGGACCCCAAACGGGAACTTTAAGAGCTTTGATCTGAGCAACTGAGAATTCTGCTTTCTGCCTGGAAAAAACAGCTCTAATATCCAGTACTGATTTGAAAGGCATGACACTGGGATTTCAGAAGTCCAGGTTTTCTTTGATTGCATCTCTTTCTCTTCCTCTTTATTTTGTCTCATTTTTCTTTTTTCCAGATTGTACCTGTGGTGTTCTTGAAGACAGACATGGTGGTATTTTCAAAGCTGGGGAGGAAGTATACAGTCTTGGCCTTTTTGTAAATCTACTAGGTAAAGGATTGCTAACACACTAACTTTCTGTTCATTTGAATTCTGTCATCAGCATACAGGTTTGTAAAGATAGGCTGGGATTTGAAAATTCTTGAAGCCCTAAATATTTTGAAGCAGGGAGTCCATTGAAGTTTCTATACAGAAGCTTTCAGTTACAAAAAAAAAAAAAAATATATATATATATATATATAGCTTTATAAATTAATAGAAAGGAACTACTCTTATATGTATAGATAGAAAAATGATAAGAGGAAGAACTGCTTCTTGGAGTTGTTAAAATTTTGTTACCAGCCTTTCCAATTGAAAACAAAGCAAAACAAAACAAAAAAATTCCTCCAGATTTCTTTTTCCTACTTTGTGGCCCTTATAATATTAATTCTATAAGAGGAGTAGTGGGTTTGGATGCTGAATAGAAGTAATGCAATTTTTCTGGTGAATTCTGTGTAATTTATCCTTCTTTGTCTTAATATATGCATGGATAGCTCATCTAGTTCTCATAACAAAATTATTAGAGTAGTCAGATATTTGAATTGTACTTTAAAGCAGAGGGTGCCATGATAAGAATACCTGACATCTCTATTGTTATGGCTCAGTATGTAAATGCATCTACTTGCCTATGAATTATTTCATAAAAGCATAAGTTGCTTTTCTTTTTTTAAAGATTTATTTTATCATTTTTGACAGTCAGAGAGAGACAGACAGAGAGAGACATAGAGGAGTGGGGGAGGGGCCCGGAGCAGTCTCCATAGTTGTAAGTCATCGGTTTGTGACATAGTTTTGTTCCACACAGGTAGATGGGTACTGTGCAGGGCAGGAACTGGGCTGGGGGCCTCCCACATGGGAAGCACACCTCAGTTCAGCATATGGGTCTGTATGGGCTGGGATTCGATCCTGGAGCTGCAAATCTAGTGCTTAACCCAGTGAACCATCCTGGCTTCCCCTGATTTTCTTTTCAACAACAGATGTTTCTTCTACAATTAGAAACATATTAAGGCCTCTAGTACTGTGAATGATACTCTAGGACAGTGAATCACTGAGTAAAACAATCTTTTTAAGACTGAAAAAACATGAGAACAAATACTTGCAAATGTCCTCACTATATTTCTTATAAGACAGGCAAACAACATGGGCACTCAGCATCAGACATTTCAAACACATGAGAAACTTTAGTTGGGCAACTGTGACTTCATTCCTAGAAACCAAAGGGAGACCTTAACCAGTTCAGCCACATTCCCAGAAGCTAAAGCTTCGGTGCCAGGTTCAGCCTCTGAGAAATCCCCATCTGTGGGATAATAGGTATTGTAGCTACTTGTGAAAAGTGACTGCATCAATTCCAGAAAAGCTGTCATTGATTTTGATGACTGTGCCTTTTCTGAGAAACAGAGTGAGCAGCCGAGAAGCTGGGCACAGTTAGGGCAATGAGACTGTAATGCCCTGGATAGGCATCCACCCAAGCCTGGCAAAATTAGAGTGATAAAAATTAGATCAGCAAGTATACAGGGGGTTGGAAACTGTCCATGGCATAAGTGAATTTTGGGGCTGATGGAAGTGCTTTATATTTTGGAGAGTTGGTTATCTGGCTATATATATTTATTTGTCAAATGCATCCAACTGTACATTAAAATGTATGAATTTTATCTAAATCAAATTATACCTCAATAAAGCTAATTAAAAATGAAAACCAGGGTTGGGAGGGTTACTGACTTTGGAGGCAGTGTCCTAAGACAAAATGGGGAGGCAAAGCGTGTCCTGGAAATGGCTTCTTGCCCTTGTTCTTCTTGTTCTTCCTCTTCCTACCCTAGAAGTAGGATTCTCTGAAGGGCCCCTCAGACTCCTCAGATAGAACTTCTTGTGTAAAACTTGCCCTCTCTCATCTCTTCATAAAGTTGTTATCCCTGTTTTTCCATTTTTCATCTTCTGGTGTGTTCATGCATCATTGCATTTCTAGCACCTAGGTGTTCTACAAATATGTGTTGAGTGAATGAATAGATTAATAAAGGAAAGAAGGAAGAAAGGAAGGAAGGGAAGAAGAGGAGAGGGAGGGAGAAAGAGGAGGAAGGAAGAAAAAGAAAGGAAAGAAATGTTAAACAATTTATACAAAGGTGAGGAAGGTATCAGGGTCTTAGACTAATTAGAAGTGTTTCATTTTTCCTTAATTTTTTTCCATTAAAATACAATTTTTAGAAGAATGATTATTTTCAAGGAAGATATTTATGCTTCTAAACAATGAGAAGAAACTTAAAAAGTGAACATTGATGAATTCACTAATTACTTGAAATTTCATAACCTAATTAGTGACAGAGATTTTTGAATGAGAGAGTTTGTTCAGACCCCTCATTCTGTGCCCTGCTTCCCCCTGCATATGACCAGAATGAGCATCACAGCCCAGTGAGAATCAGTTAGACATAGGTTCGAATCCCAGCTCTGCCACTTATAAGCAGTATGGCACTTGAAATAATGCTTAATCTCTCACTAAACCTGTTTCCTTACCTACAATGAGCAGTTAATATTAGCAATCCCATTAGATTACGAGGATTGCATGAGATAACAAATATGATCGGAATTTGTTAGTTCCTATTTTCTCCTTTTTTGACCTTCAGACACGCCCCACCCTAGCCCAACCAGGTCAGCCAGTAGGAACCTCAACAGAGAACCATGGCGATCGCAGGGGTGAGTCACAGGGCAGTACATGACAGGGACAATTACAGGGTAAAATGAAATGGTGGTATAGTCTGGGATATGATGAGTCTGCACTGTGTAATAGAAAATAAAGGAGCATTCCTTTATATTATACAGCTTTAGTTAAAAGATATTTTATTCTGAGATAATAATTGAGATAAATTGATTCTGTAGATGTTTTTCTCCCCGAGAACAGGGATTTGTATCTGTTTTGTTCCTTGCTCTCCACCAGGGTAGACAGCCTGACACCAGGTAGGCACACAAATTCCTGTTGTGTAAGAGAATATTAAAGTCAAACAATGTTGTCACTTTAAGCAAGACCAAATCACTGAAGATCTGGATTGCCACTGACACTTTTCAAGATGAGCTTTACGAAAAGCTTTGCTCTGAGAGCATTACAATCGTCTGCAAAGTTGCCTGAGAACAGTACAAAGAAGGAAAGATTTGGAGCATGGGTAAAGCATCTCTGTATATCCAGCCCACAAAATAGATTTTTTAAATCATAAAGTAACAAATGATCTCTGAAAAAATTGCAAAAGTTTAGAGTATACGATAAAATTGTTCCATCTAGAGATGCACAGCTTTCAGATGTTTGTGTTTTCCCTTGCCATTTTTCTGTGTATTTTCGAACAAAATATAAACACGCACCTGCCTACATTTTCAGAGTTGACATTCTATCATGAATGCATTTTTGAATTCTGATTTTTATTACATCATATCACCACTGCTTCATCCTAAGCATTCCTCACAGTTCTTTAAATCGCTGCATACTCTATGGAATGTGTATGCAACATTTATGAAAAACGAGCCTCGATGGGTTGGAGAAAGAGCGTTCTGGGCAGGTGCCATTGATAATGGTTGGCTCAAAAATGAAGTGCATGTGCCTGACCCACCTCCCGTGACAATGATGTCATGCTATCTGGGGCACTGAAATGTAGCACTTCTGGGAGTCAGCCTAAGGACCTCCAAAGGCCTGGAGTTGAGAGGAAAATAAATGACTTATGAGAAAGATGACTAACGGGAAAGCCAGACCAGGGCTTAAATGCCCTGTCAGCCCATCCAAAGTAATCTGGGCATTGAGAGTCTGTCTGGTATTATGGAATTGGGGTAATGGTGTACCTATATGGGCACTGACATCCTTCTTTACCTATATACTTGAGTAACCTGGAAGGCAAAGATTTCCAAATGAACAGAAAAGCTCTCTCAGATGAATTATCTTTGTTGGGATGATATCTAACTTACACTGAGTGCTTACTGTGTCACAAGATCTGTTCTATGTTCCATCCATCCATTACCTCATTTAATCCTCACAGCGATTCCAATAAATAATTTCTATTATTATCCCATTATCCTCCTATTACAGAAAAGTTAAAGGAGGCAAAGGGAAGCTACGAAAGTTGTCATAAAATAAGATTTAAACCCATGGGTTCTGGTCCCAGAATATGTGTATACAGAGTTCTTTTATATATGAGGCCTGTCCAGAAAGTATCCAGCCACGTAATATGAAAAACAGAGGTATTTATAGCTGGATTTTTTCCTATACAGCCCTCATATATTTTTTAATATAATTCTTATATTAATATATATGTAGCTTACACGCACACATACTTGTGTGTGTGGTTTCTCCACTGGTGTTTTTCCTAACCTAGTAAAACCTCACCTACCTTCTCCTCAAATTGTGACCTAAGTCTTTTGTCCTCTGTTTACCAAAATTGAGAACTTCACTGGTTGTAGTTAACTGCCTCACCTCACATGATCATCCTAGCCCACTGGAAATGTGATTTTCTTCTCACCATTCTATTAACGTGGTTCTCTATATGATCACCAATAACCCTCCCGGTTGTCATGGAGACTTTTCTGACACTGGACCACCATAGCTTTATAAAGAGTTAGCAGCTTCTTCCTTGACAGTCTCCATCATTTAGTCTCTGTGACCCTGAACATCTTCATTTCATTTTGTGTTTTTATAGTATTTCTTCCTCTACCTTCTTAATTTTTTCGTCCACTTTGGACCCTTAGCAGTTGACATTCTCTCGATTTTCATTCCCATCCCACTATTTTGCTCGCACTGTACATTTTTCCTAATATCAAAATTTCTGACCTTTTCATTTCGCATATTTATGTGATAATCTTCTTGTCTGTAAATTTTAAGAACTGGATACAAGTCTATTCAGATTTATTTAGATTTACTTATCAACTGAATGTCCCCTGAATGGCTAATAGGGACCTGAAACTTAGCATGTGTGAAGATCAACTCATCATGTTTTGTGCAAACCTGCGCTCTTTTCTGTACTCCGTCTCAGTTAATAGCACCAACATCCATACATTGCTAACAAGAAAATTAGTATCATTTCTCTTTTTGTGATTTTTTTCTTATGCCTGCATATTATCCCATTTCAAGAATATTGTATTGCATTTTCTAAATGTTACTTGGATCTTGCATAATTGATGATACTTTGAGTTGCAAGTGACAGAAACCCAACTTAAATTTCCCTGAAGCAAGGAGGAAACTGTATGGACTTGTGTTGCCATGATTGGTGGAAATAAATCTGTGTAACAAAGGAATTCATGCTACTTGGTGTTTTTCTAAATCTCCTTGTATCTCTCTTATACCACCCACACTGATCTCTACTCTCTCTGTTAGCCTCTGGCAACTCCAGTCTCACAGCTTCACATAGAAAGAAAAGGGTCTTTTCCCTCTTATCTCTAATCCTAGGAATGATTTTTATTGGCCTAACTTATGTTGTATCTTCATTTCTTGTCCCAGTTACTGTGGTGGGGATGTAGGGTGAGAGAGTAAGAGGAATGAAAAAATGTGATTCATGCAGGTCCTGGATGTGACAGTAGTGGTGGTGGGGGCAGGGACAGGAATCCATTCCCTAAATGAAGAAGCTGCTTTTCAGATTGTAGAAGAATTATTAAAAAGGGGTCCAGCACAGACAAAAATAATAAATATCCACTACAACTTCATTTCTTTCTGTCTACTCATACTTCCACATTTCTTATTTAGCTTTTCTACACTATTCTCCTAAATTATTCTTGTAGTTCTCTTTCTTATCTGCTTGATTCCAAGTCCTTTGATCACTAAATCCATTTTCCACACAGAAGCCTGGTTGCATATAAATAAATAAATAAATAAATAAATAAATAAATAAATAAATAAATAAATAAAAAGATTGTGTGTACATACATGTGTGAGTGAGTGAGTGTATAACCATTACCCATCTATATCAAACCCTTCAAAAGTCCCATTCTCCAGCAAGTTAAATCCAAGTTTCATGGAGTTATGCCCTCCATGACTCCTAGACCCATTCTTGGCAATTCAACCTCATGTATGATCACTTTTGGTCTCATACAACGTCCTGTGGCAATACCAAACAGCTTGTGTTTCTATTGAGCACAGTAAAGCTTTGCTTCTCTGATCAAGTTGCCCTGGCTTCTGACTGCTAGGCTTGTTTCTTTTCCTCTGCCCAACTCCTACCTGGCCTTTAATGTTCACTTCCAGTTACTTTCATCTGGAAATCTCTCCATTAGGTACTGAGCTCACTCAATGACTTGTGTGTATTTGTATCTCTGCAACAGATGATTATGTTTATATCACCACCCTTTCCCACCAGAATGCAATCTCTCTGAGGGCAAGGATTTTGGGACAATTTACCTTGGGACTCCCCATACTAAAAGATTGTTTGGTTATTGGTACACACTCTAGAAATACTAGAAAAATGAAATTAAGAATGAAAATACCATACATTAACCAATAATAGGAATCATTAATTCTAAGGTACCTAGCAGAATTCTGCTTCAAAATATTTATAAATTACATATTTGACCTACTTGGAATCATGTTATTGTGTCTTGATTACATCCATTTTTTTATGGTTTGATTAAAAGTCCTTTTATTAAATCTTTTTTGAAAATTAGATAATCTGATTATTTTAATTAATTTATTTTAGTGAAATATTTTCAGAATCTCATATTAGTCTATATTTTCCAACAGAGCAAACTGACCAAAATGGAATTTTTCTTTGATTCTGCAGCTTACATTATTCCAGCAATATCTTAATTTACATTATCATTTATATAATACTGTACTTGAAAAGGGTACTGGATATTAGATCAGATCTCTACTAACACTAAGGTAAGCCCTAGAATTCTTTTAAAATATATCCCTTTATCAACCCATATTAATGAAATTTATTCTTTAACTTCATTTGACTGACTTCATTTGAAGAACCAGTTTTCCTTTCTTTTATGATGTATATCTGACTTCTCTTTCTTTACAGTTGGCACTCCACATTTCCTTGGCCACCCCATTCATACATTCAACAATTCTTTGCTGACTCTTTTCTGAGAGCTGTTCTCTACAACGGAGCCTTTGCTCCTGAGCCCCTTTCTCCCCAGTTGTTCTTGTTGACTTCCATGATATCATTGCTGTGTCCAACAGAGACCTTGCTTCTGAGATCCAAAGCCATATATCCATTGGCCTGCTCAACATCTTTACTTGGATTTCTAGGAGGTAGCTTTGACCCAGTATATTCCAAACTGAACTTGTTTATCCCCCAGTTTCCTCTTCCCTCTCAGTGAACTGCATCATTGCACACAGACTGTGCAAGCTAAAGCACCGAGAATCATTTTCACCTGTTCTCTGTCTCTCACTTTATCACTCACCAAATCACATTGATCTTGCCTACTCCATACCTCTGCAGTCCATCCACTTATTTTTTTCTCTATTGCCACTGTCACAGTCCAAGTCACCGTCATCTACTTTTTTGCATTATTCTGATTCACTCCTACCTAGTCCCTAGCATCTACTCTTGCTCCTTCCTCTCCAATCTATTATTCACACTGTTGACCCAGTGATCCTTTAGAAAACATTGATCTGATCTGATAGTGTTACTCCCATGCTTAAAATTCTAAGTGATTCCCCATTACTTTTAGGACAAGTTCCAAAATATATTTCAAATGGCTTACAAAGACTTGTCTTCCTTTCTAAGCTAATCGTTCTCTCTCTCCCTTATTCTGGATCTATCTCTGTGCATCAATCATGAAACTCCCTTTTGTTTTTCAAAGAATGTTTTTTTTCCACTTCAGGGCCTTTGCACACATTTGTATGTGTGAGTGTGTTTTATATTCATAGTAACCCTGTGGAGGTCAAGGCTTATCTGAGAGCTACAAACAAACTCTTTCTTAAATATATATATATATATATATATATACTTTTTTTTTTTTTTTAACTGAACTGGGGACTCGCTGCATTTGGGAAGCACACCCCAGTGATCCTCGGTTCTCGGGGCTTCAAAGCGAGCGCTTAACCTGCTGAGCCATCCCAACTTTCCCCTCTTTCTTAAATATTGGTACATATATTGGATGCATAGGTTTAAGGTCATGACTTGCTATGCACTTGTATATGACTTATGCTAAACTATAATGTTTAATCCATCAGTTTGGTTGTTAACATGTGTTTTATAAGGGTGTGTGATATTTTATCTGAGAGATACACGCAACCTATGCTGTAATTTTTTTTACCACATCCTCTGCAGGCTAAAGCAGAAATAAAATAACTGCATGTTTAGAAAAATCAAGCAGTGCAAAAATCTATAATATAAAGTGAAAACTAAAAATTTTCCTTTTACTCCTATCTCTGTCATTCTTATCAGAAGTAACCAGTGTCTCTTGTATATTTGCCTTTTGTATAGTTTGCTAACTTCTTTGTGTGTGTGTGTGTGTGTGTGTGTTTAAAAGGAAGGGAAAGAAATGGATTTACTTTACACTCTATTCTGTAACATAATGCAATGATTAAAGTACAAATTCTGAAAACTGACTGCCTAAATTAAAATTCCATCATGGGCACAAAGTATATAGGTGTATGACCTTGGAAAAGTTACTTCTCCCTTCTCTGTGTCAGTTTTTTCATCTGTATAATGGGTAATCAACAGGATCTACCTCACAGGCTCTTGTAAACACTAAATGAATATACACATGAACATGCGTGGATGCTGATTCTGACCATAGCTGAATATTTTTTCTTCATCTATACACTCAAAATGTAGAAAATAACTACAGGATGGATACATGGACTTACCATTTTCACTATGAGACAGTTCCAAGCCTGAATCTTATTTATGACTCAACCTCCAAAGCCTCAGTATAACTGGCAGATTACCTCTGGGATAGCTAATAACCCCCAAGGTCTGGGCATTTCACTTACACAAATGTTCACTTCCTTTGGCAAACAGCTACCTGTCCTTTTGAGAAAGGCAAAGAAAAACATCATAGGACATCCTGTTGATGGTGTTTTATGTTTGGTTTGTTTTCCCTGAGTGTCTGTCCCTCCCTCCCCATCATTCAAGAGGCTTTGAGTTTGAGAACACTCACAGGTCTAGTATTATAGCAGAGAGGCTAAAAGGTACTGAAGACTCATTATTAAGACAGGGCAGCACTCTGCTCACCAGTTGAGTTACATAGTTCAAATAGGATTTGACTTTCTAAGGAGCCCCATGATCAGTCAGCCACTCGTGATGTCTGTTGATGAAACTATTCTGAGAACCACTCTGACCCTGCTGCCTATTATGGGGACTAGACCTCCTTTTGCCATCCTGAGATTCCTTTATCCCCACCAGCTTCCTCAACCTGTAAAGACCTGTAGCTCACTTTTAAAGGATTTGGGTACTTTTCTCATCAGTGTATTAATTGTAGAGACAGAAGTGTCTTTCAGGGGAAGCCGGGATGACTCAGTGGGTTAGGCGCTCACTTTGCAGCGCCGGGGACCGAGGATCGAATCCGGCCCGGCACCTGCGGAACCATATGCTGAACTGGGGGCTCCCCCAGTTCAGTTCTCTCTCTGTCTCTGTCTCTGTATCTCTCTCTCTCTCTCTCTCTCTCTCTCTCTCTGTCAAAAACAATAAAATTAATTAATTAAATAATTAATTAAAAACAGAAAGAAAGAAATGCCTTTCAAACCCTCTGAAGGGACAAAACGAAATGGAGAGTGGGTCACATATGATCTAAAACTGAGTTTTTTCCTCTACCATATAGCAATGTTTTTTCTCATATTAGCTTCATTCAATGGTTCACCTCTGAATAGAGTTTTAAGTCAGCTGAGCATTACTATGGCTCAAGCTGCCATGATGAATGCAGAATCTCTAATGAATTCTTATGTATTAATGGTTTGATAGAAAATTATCCATTGCACACTTTGGTCTAACACTTTGAAATTCTATTCTCTCAAATACTCTTAGTATTTTTCCAAAAAAAAAATTATCAAAGCTTTGTAACCCCTTTGCCTATAAGCTTTCTCTTTCAAGATAGAACTTGTGATAGTGACCCTGAGGCACGTAGGGTAGGATTCTAGTCACAGTTCTGTGGGCAATGTAAAGGTGGTCATAGTAATACATAAGAAGAAGTGCCTTGTCATTGCAAGGTAACTGCTCCAGATAATTTCACTACCTGGTCTTCAGGCAAGGCAGCAACGCATCATGCAACCAACTGGAAAAAAAGGATTGCATCTGCTGGCAAAGCACACTCACTGGGATTGGGAACCCTGAAGTCCCCAAACTGTCATCTAAATTCTCCCATTTCAATTACTAGGGACCCATTACCCCCCGCCCCCAATATTGTCTTAATGTTCTGTAGGAGACCTAGTAAGCCTGTGAATTCATCCTAGATTATTCCATGTGATAACTGACTTATTCATTTTTTTCTTTGTGCATCTTGGCTTAGCAGAGTCCTGCCCTTAATGCCAGTTAATTTTCAGGGCCACCAGCCCCTACCCGATGCAACTCCGGGTTTTCCCTATTTCTATGAAGTTTATTGCCGTGATATTTTTTGACAGCTATTTCTAGATTATACAAAGCTCATAGTTGTACACAAACAAAAGTTAATCCTGGAAACTATTCAAAACATGGTTTTTATTTTCATTATGTTTTACATTCAGTTACTGTTTGCACATAGGGGATCTAATAATTTTATATTAATTTTTTGATTCGCCAACTTATTAATTTCTCTAGTTTTTTTGTTCTAGCACTAGTCTAAGTATGCAATTATTATATCTCTAAATATTAGTAATTTTATCTTTTTGTTTAGTATTTATACCTTTCTTTCTCTTATATATTTGCTTTTGCTAGTATTTCTAGAGCAATGTACATAATAGACATACATAGTGGATGTATTAATGGGCATTCTTGTCTTATCTGTGCTGTTAATGCTCCTACCAGCAGTTCATTATTAAGATTATTGATGCTGACTTTTTTGGTTTGAGAGAGGTACTATACAATAATAACTATTATTATTTTGGAAGTACCAGTATATATTTTTATGCTACCAAAAATGTTTATGAAAAACTGGTTTTTAATTTTGTCAAATGAGGTTTGCAATCACTTGAAAGAATCACATATATTTTACTTTGACTTATTTCCATACTGTAGTGTAACAGAATTTCTAGAATTTGTCATTTAAATCCCATTATTTTTAGATATTTTCATCATATCCCATGATTCCTTTCTTCTTAATTCTGCCTTGTGTTATTTCTGGTCTATAAAATAAGAAAATTTATTTAGGCTCCAAAAAGTCACTTTTAAGATTTAATTACTGGGGAAGCTAGGATGGCTCAGTGGGTTGAGCACTCACATTGCAGCCCCGCGGTCCCAGCCCCGGGGTCCCAGCCCCGGGGTCCCAGCCCCGGGGTCCCAGCCCCCGCCTATACGGACCCATACGCTGAACTGAGGTATGTTTCCCACCGCAGTTTGGTTCCCATGGTGAGCTTCCCACATGGGAAGCCCTCAATTTGGCTCCTGTGGGTCCTTGCTTCTCCTGTGGAAAGAAGATCACCGGCTCATGGGGGTGGTCCTCTCATGCAGGAGGACCCTGGCCTGGTTCCCACCCTGCGCTGCCCTGCCCACCTGTGTAGAACGAAACTATGTCGAAAACCTATGACTTACAACTATGGAGACTGCCCTGCTCACCCCGCTTCTCTTTGTTTCTCTCTCTGTCAAAAATAATAAAATAAAACTTAAAAGAAAAGCTCTGAAAGCCTGTTTAAAAAAAGATTTAGTTACTCTACTTAATCAACTTTCTTAATATTGTTTATCTCTCTTACAATTTCTCCTTTTTCTATTATCCTTTCTCCCCTTACCTCTTTTTTCTCTCTAATAGCTATCCTTTGTGTGATAATGATGGTAGATTTATATCCTGGGACACCTCATGGTGGATACATACCAAGTAACTCTCAGTTAAATTTGTCTAAAAGAACAGCTGAAGTACACAGGACATGTACACATACATGCCTTTGGAAATTAAAGTCGGAGATTCTAAAACAATTCAAGATTCATTAAATGCCTGAAAATTTTCAGACACATTGTTGAAATGGTGATTATGTCATAGTTTCAACTTTAAAGGAATCTTAAGTCTGGTCCGAGACCAAAAGGCAAATACATTACACTATAATGGCATATTACCTATGAGAATGGCATGTTACCGACGTAGGAGGGACTGTCTGGGAAAGACCCCGGAGTGCACAATGTGTAGCTGAGTTCTGAAAAACTAATGAAAAACTACTTTCCTGGTTGGTAACAATTGATATTCAAAAGCAGAAGGAATTAGATATCAAATTCTAGAAAGTTATTTAAAATATAGTCCATGCTTGTCATTTTTTCCTAATTTAAATTTTCTGTAAGAATGAAATACGATGTTTTGAGCTGCCATGTGAAGACGTTCAAAATTATTAATATTTTACCTCCAGTAGGGGGATGTCCCCCAGCTAATTGATGGACATGTAATATCACATAACATTTTAAAATCAGCCCTAAGTTGCTTTTCTACTCTAAGATTTTAATTTTAGAGCATCTTTATGTAAATTTTGGACATAGGTTTCTCTCCACCCTAGGAAAACAGAATACTAAGTGTAATGGAGACTTTAAATAATATGCCATTGGCTTTCAGAGCATATTATTCAGACTAATGGATGTAAGTCTGGGAGTTACATTTGAGGGGCATTAAATTTATTTACTTGAATACTATATTTAAAGTAGAAAGTGTCATGTATAAAAATCACTATCCTTGCAAATTTTCCATCTTTCCTAAGAGGTAGTACCAATGCTAACAAAGGTAGATGTGAAGGGGAGTGGGTGGTACTGGCTGTGGGGACTTTGCAGAAGATCATCTCTTCAGAAATTGTGTTCAGAGACACACTGGACTTATAAATTTGAAGTCACATGTTACCTTTGTCCTAAAATGACATTACTAATTTTGTCACATATCTTACCCATAAAAAGATCTGAGATGACTTTTTGATGTTTCAAAAAATCAAATTTATTCTTCAAGGCTGACTATTTGACACCTCTGAGGATATATATAAAATGTGTTGCCTGTTCTGAAGGCAGTTCAAAAAGAGTGGCAACGATAGCATTTTTGGAATTAGTACTGTACTTAGCCTCCTGGGATGAATATTCTGAATAGGAAAATGCTCAATTGGATGTCTTGATAAAAACTACTTGTTATTTTCTCTATTCATTTTTTACTTCTATGTGATAAGAGACTGTCCAATTTTTAATGAGATACATGACCACATGGCATAAGGACTTTCTCCCTTCAAGCAAGGTGTGGCCATGTCACTTAGTTTTGACCAGTGAAAAGATAAACAAAAATGTCATGTGGCAACCTTGAATCTTCATTAATGGACAATCATCATTCATTCTTTGCCCTTTCTTTTTTGTCCTTTTTTCCTTCCTTCAAACTAGAATGCTACAAAATTGCTAAACCTAAAGCAGCTATTTTGGTCCATGAGGTAGCCTTCGGATTGGAGGCCTTATAAGTAGTAGAATAACAAGACAGAACCCACTTATTTAAAAAATTTTATAAAATTGAATATTTTGTATGTCCTGTACTACTTGCCTTCAAGATTTTATTGAAGAGAAATGGGTATATTTCTTCTGTAAGTCACTGTTATTTGGGGTTTCAGTGACTCAAAATGGAAAAAAAAAAGACTCAAAATGAACTTCATCCTGTATAATATGTATGAATAAATTTTATTTTCTAGAGTCAATATTCACTTTTAGAATGAGAGTAAAAATAGAAATAAATTTTCCCATTTAACAAACTCAGTTGTGCTTTACATTCTCGTTGGTGTATTCTAATTTAAATATTAATTTTCAAGAAAATGTTAAAATTAGAAAAAAATATCAGAGTAATACGAGATTGGCGGGTATTGGTGGCAGTGGTGAAGAGCAACGGCATTTTGGACATCTTTGTACAGACTTCAGGAGAGGGAAATAGTTTTCCTGTGATCTACCTGAAAACCTAGCAACCTGTCATTTCTGCCATAAGGATTTATTTGGTGTCCATGGTGCTACAGGCACTGTTTTAGGAGGTGACTATAATGTAATGATTAGAAACAGATCCCAACTTCATGGAACTTGTATTCTAGTGTGTGAACATAGATGATAAGTAAGTAATCACATAAATATATAATATGTGAGAAGTGATACTAGTTATGCAGAAAACGAAGGTAGCATGAAGACAGGGAGTAGAACTGAGTGTGTGTTGGGGGAGGGGTGACATGCAGAGATCTCCTTTCAGCTGAAATAAGGTAAACAGTTGACAACCATACACTTAATGGTTTATTTTTTAAATATATGCCAGTTCCTGTACTTTTGCAGATGAGCACACACAGACATGACAATAAACTCCTCATTCTTGTCCCAACAGCATTCTAAAGAATCCTAAACTTGGACCCTCCAGAGGGCTTGGATTCTAGAATGAGAATGGCAAGATTCCACATTTTATTTTTGCCTGTTTAGGTTAATTTTAAGTTCAAGCTTAATTCTTGACAATAACATTTAATTTCTAAGAGCCTTATCTATATTCAAATTTCACTTTTCACATATTGTTCCAGAGATGGTACTTCTCACACTTTTTTCAACCTAGAAAAATATATTTTAAAAATCTTTTAGTGTTCCGAAAGTAGTCCTGTCAGAGCGGGAGTGGGGGAGAACAGTCTGAAAGTCAAGGTAGGGAAAGAACTATGTGTGAATACTGGTCACGCCTTCCCACTCACTATCTGAATGTCATTGGGCAGGTTACTAAGCTCATTTTTTCATCTGTAAGATGAAACAAAATTTATCAGCTTCTCAATTAAATGAGATCCTCCCTGTGAAGAATGTGACAGAACTATAATAACCTGGACATTGTCAGTTATTATCATATCTGCTGTCCTCTCAAGGATCAGGACACTTTAAGGCATTGAGATTCCTTGAAGAAGCTCATATGAAGCCCCTGTGGGCTGAGAGAGCAGAGGTTTCTCATAGGCAGAGTTTGAGTAAGTGTATATTTGTTTCAACTTGTTTCCTTATTTTATTATAATCATTACTCCCTGCCAGTAAAGGCATATTCACAATACTCTATGAATAATAGCAAATTAAAGAGAAAGATACATATATGTAATCGTTGTTTGTAAAAAGGAAAGAAAACCTCTAAAACTAAAATTAGAAGGTGATGCCAATCCAGGAAAAAAATTGCAACATGTGTGACAAATCTTTATAGTGAAGGGACCTTTTAGAAACCAATAGGGAAGAGGTAAATACCCTGAAAAAGGTGAGAAAGTATCCAAGTACATAATTTATGTAAAAGGTTAACCTAGAGACAAAGGTTCATTCTCATTGGTTATCAAAAAAAAGAGATTTATTTAATTGTTAAATTTATTGGAATGACATTAGTTGGTAAAACATACATAGGTTTCAGGTGTACAATTTAAAAACTGTAATTTTTTCCATTGGTAAAGGTTTTATAAAAATTTAAAAAATGTATATATAAGAGAGATATACAACTGCTGGTGATAGGTATATAAATTAGTACAGCTGGAAAAAATTGCATAATATGAATAAAAAGCTATAAAAATATGCTTAAGATTGAAAGGTTTTTTAAATAACTGTTGTTTTATTTCTATTAATTGATCTAATTAGAAATAATAAAGATGCACACTAAATATGATGTACCTACATATTCATTAGAGTATTATTTTGAATAGAAAATTGTAGAAACAATCTAAATAACTAACAACAGGAGATTGGTTAAATGAATTAAGTGATGAATAGTAGGACAACTTAATGATCTTAAATTATTTAATGGATTAAAATATTTAATGGATTAAAATATTATTTAATGAAAAACATGTTGTAGTTAATATGTACTTCATGTACTCACTAATTGAAATTGTGAAAAGATGCATTTTAAAAATGATGGGAGAATAAATAAAATGGTTTTTTAGGGTTGAATGAAAAATATTCCAAATTATCTGCAATAAATATATTACTTTAAAATGATCAATAAATCCCCTCAAAACAGAATTTATTATTTTTTTAATATTAAAAACTGGAACCTGAATCTATTTTCTCTGATTTTCCCCTTTCTCTTGAACCCATAGGCCTACTAAATGGCCAATGTGAGTTTATCATGGATCAAAAGAGGTTAAACATTTGCAATTGAAAAGAGCTGAATTCCTCCTGACTTAAGGGGACATATTTAGGTTAATATTGTATCACTTTAAAGACCAGCCAATTTTTCCCCTCTTTAAGAGTCTTCCTTCTCCCCTCGTCCTGCCCCACAGGTTTTAAGGCAGCAAAAGGAGGATGATATATCTAGGAGGTGAGTGTCTGCTGCAGGCTGGCCGATGGATGTGGCTGGTTTCTGGATATTGGCCTCATTTATATATAAGTTTTATTGTATTCAGGTAAGGTGAGGCCAGCAGATCAGGAGACACTGATCAGGATAGTTTGTCACTCACTGTTCCCCAAATCGGGGATGTTCCACTCTACGCAGGGAGCTACACGGGAGCCCCAGGCTCAGTCAGGAGGGGCAAGCGTGGTCGAGAGGTTTATTGGTGGTGTCTATGGGAAGAAATGGTCCAGGCAGAATAAGCAGGTTTAGGGCTGTCCTGTACCCAGTCCTGGGGTGAATAGAGGAAGGGAATAGTGGCCTGGAATGAGAGAGTGATACAGAAGGCAGGTGGGGTTACAGGCTTTGGACTGGTTGGTTCTCATATGAAAGATGCACTTTCAGGCCAGTTAAGTCCTTTAGTATCTTCCAACATCCAGTAGCCCTGAGAGGAACAGTGTCATGAACTCCAGGGTCAGCAGGGACCCAGGTGTCAAAATGTTAGAAATACATAGTTAATATAGCCTCTCTTCCTGCACCTATTCCTAATGTAACTTCTCCCTTCTGGTCTCCAAGCAGCTGATACCCATAAAGTCCCAGTTCCTGCCACTTTCTTGTCATATTAACCTAAAAATGTCCCCTTAAGTCAGGAGGAATTCAGCTGTTTTCAATTGCAAATGTTTAACCTCTTTTGATCCATGATAAACTCACATTGGCCATTTAGTAGGCCTATGGGTTCAAGAGAAAGGGGAAAATCAGAGAAAATAGATTCAGATTCCAGTTTTCTTGTCTGGATGTCTCTCTTCTGGTCCCTGATCCTCACTTCACCCTGTATGGGCATGTGGCAACTGTGGGACCTTTCATAAACCCCACATAGTCATAGGAAATGGCGGCCCAAACTCAGACCCTCTCCTTGCCTGAACATACAACTTTTGTTACTTTGCTATAGTCCAGGCACATTGGAAGCAGTTTTGTCTTAAAATCCCAAAGGCTAGATGTTACAATCACCTCTACTTTGGAAATCTTCCTCAGCCATGTTTTGGGGATTAGATGTGTAAACCTGATCTTCTATCTTTCTTCCTCTTCTCCTGCCTTTCACTTCTCTTCCATTCTACTCTTCCCAACTTATTTCCTCCTCCAAACACCAGGGGAGCATTCTTTTTTCTTGTCTTAGGGGAATTTAATTTACATGACATCCTCATTTGTCTCTACTCTATAGTTTATAAAGCCAAAGCTTGGTTTTGTCTTATTGGAGCTGTGAGAGGACTAAGAACCAGGTTTCGCTAATGATAGGACACAATGGTTTGGTATATTAAAATATTATGCCTGCTGTAATTCCCCCTAGTAAATTTGGTATAGCCACAAAGGACATTCAGCTTGTATGCATACCTTCCCCCTTCAGAAGGATATCTTCTCTGAATTTATTACTCTCCTCTCTTCAAGTTCTTCAGGGGTAAACTTGTCACTGTGCAAATCCTCACCTTTCTGGAATAAAGCTTGTTACTATTTCCCCAGGATGCTGAGCTGCTTCTAGTCCTACCTCCCTCCTAATCCCCCAAACCACTTTCTCAACCAATAGAAAGCTTAGCAAACTGTAAACAAAGTTGCCCCTGAACTTGTAGAAGTCTTCAACATGGATGGAGAAAGTCAGCGGTTCTCTTTGATGAAATGCAGCAGGATGATCCCAGCCCACAGCTCCCACCTCACCAGAGTTACTACAGAATCCCTGGCTATAACTAAAGAACAAGAAAAATGAATTCTGATGGAATGATTGGAATGCATGCAACAACAAAAAATACCTAAAATCTTAAACATGTTGGCAAAATAATAATATACACAATGTTGAATATTTAAAAATACATAAAACTAAAGAGTAAATTAGTTGATAAACTATTAGATGCCAATTGCGTTTTTAAACCAATTTGGCTTTTGACTTGAGTTACTGTATTTTTAACCATACTGAAGTTCTACATATTGAATAATAAAGCTATTGATGTACTCCTATATAGTTTTTTGGGGGTTTTTTTGTTTTGTTTTGTTTTACTTTGAAAATCTCATTCTAGTATACCTGGAACCTATGTAATTTTTACCAACCAGTGTCACCCAAACAAATTTAACAATTAGAAAAAAAACCTCATTCATACTCCAAATTTATAAAATATTTATGTAATTTTTAAGCACTTATGCTATTTCTTCTATTTACAAAAGTAAGAGACAAACTTATTAATGTAAGAAATAGGCATACACTAATATTTGAAAGAGAGATCAAGGGACATTCTAAAGTATAAAATAATACTTCTAAAGAATCTGAGGCTAAAAGAAGAGATGTCATAAAATCTTGAAGCTCCTGATGGAGACTTTATATTTACCCTGAGAGTTGATTGTAAGTTGGGATACCAGTTATTTCTTCTAGTGCACTGAGAAGCTGCTATGCCTTTCAGAGAGGAAACAATGTGATCAGTAGTATTCCTGTTCTGGCATTTCTAATTAGAGGTTGAGAGCATCAAATGTGACAAGACATTGTGCTTATTTTCCTTTTTCAGATACTTTAGATTGCATTTTTAAGTGTTCTGAAACAGTTGTGATGGGATTATTGGGTTGGGAAAGTTCCAATTTGAGGACAGTTGATTGAAGCAAAAGGTTAATTTTATTAAAGGCTCCTGTAGCTGTCTACTAACAAAGAAATAACTAATAAAACAAAAATTTTCTTCCCAAAGTCAGACCTACAGTATACTTATGTCAGGGTGGACAGTAGGCCACTTCTACATATATGTATATAAAACAATTAAAGTACAGAATATGAAACAATATTTTTCAGATTCTCACTTGTTTCCTGATATATTGTGTTTACACTGTGAGTGAGAAGAAACACAGCCTTTGAGGCCTGATGATCCTGAATTATGGTTGCAAGACTTAACAAATAAAAATATAGGATTCCTGGTTATATATAAATTTCAAATAAACAATGAAATTTTTTTTTTAGTGTACGATCCATACAATATTTTATTAGGCAACCCTATCCTGGATTGGATCCCAGCACCACCTGTTCTGCTGGGTGACTTTGAAAGTTACCTAATAGCTCAGACTTTAATCTCCACATTTGCCTCCTGGGGAGAATAAGAGCAATTTTTTAGGTTGTTGTAAGTCTTGACATATATGATGGTTGTCTGGGAAGTATATCCAGCCATGTAATATGAAAAATAGAGGCGTTTATGGCTAATTTTTTTGCTGGACAGCCCTTATATATCATATGTATAACACTTTGAATGATATCTAAAATATTATAGGTGCTTAAGAAATGTTAGATTATTTCCCCTCTCCTGAGACTATATCTATTCACATGGTAATAGGAGCAGTTATAAATTTACAGTCCTTAATTTCAAGAGGTATGAACATCAGTAATGGATAAACTAATGAATTTGGATATTGCTAGTCAAGATTTTAAACTACTCTATCATTCATTCATTAATGTTCATGTTATATCTGTTATCTAATACCAATGCTCCTGAAAGCTGGGAATGTGGACAGAGATTAGATTAGAACATTTAAATGTTAAAATTTTAATGCCCCAAATAGAATTTTTTATTCCCCACCCAATCTAACTGTCTTTCAGATTTTCCAATTTCAGTAAATGGTGCAATCACTTATTCTGTGCTCAATTTTAAAAACTAGGAGGATTTCAGTATTATCTCAATCAAAATACAAGTGGATTTGGCTATAGAAATGCAAAGAATATATCAAACTCAAGACAATTTTGAAAAAGAACAAGAGCATACCTAGCATCCAAAACTTGGTTTCTAATACCACTCCTTAATAGAAGAAACCAGGGTTCCTTGGATAAACAGTTATTTCTTGAACTGGGGCAGGGAATATACTAGATGAATGAGCCAGAACCATCTCGTAGTTACCAAAAATAAGAAATGCCAAAAAACAAGCAAAGAAACGAAAAAGCCCTGCATCAATGGGCATTTGTCAAAGTGACATAGAAGCCAATAGAAAGAGTTCCTAATAGCCAAAGCTGGTATAATTTGAGCAACAAAAATACATGAAGTAGTATTGTATTATAACCCCAAGTATAACATATATATTCATGTGTTCATATTAACATAAATAAGTGATTTAGTGAATAAAGAGGAACAAGAGACAAATCTTCCTTATATAACAACTCAGTAATCCCCCCTTATCCTCAGGTGAAATGTTCCAACACCACCATTGGATACCTAAAAACATAAATAGTACTAAACCCTACATACATTGTGTTTTTTTATACTTACATATGTATGGTGAAGCTTAATATATAAATTAGGCACAGTAAGAGATGAACAATAACTAACAATAAAATAGAACAATTATAACAATATATAATAATAAAAGTTATGTGAATGGCTTTGGGACCATTATTAAGTAAAATAAGGGCTACATGAACACCAGCACTGCGACACCAACAACAGTCCTTCTGATAACTGAGATGGCTACTCAGTGACTAATGAGCAAGGCAAAGGGATGATTCATGTCCTGGGCAGGGCAGAGAGAGGTTTCCTCATGCTACTTAGCACAGCATGCAATCTTAAACTTATGAATTGTTTACTTCTGGAATTTCCCAATTTCACGTTTTAGACCATGATTGACCAAGAGTAACTGATATTAATAATAATAATAAAAAGAGCTCATAAAAGGGGGAACTATTGTAATTTATATAAATACTTTGCCCTCAGGGATGTGGACTATAACTCCCCACTTCTGAACTATGGACTGTGGACAGTGACTTCTTTCCAAAGGGTACTGTATGGAAAGGGAAGGGTGAGTGGGTAGAATAACTTCATAATGATGAGACACAACAAACATGACTTCAAATAGGTGATCAAGTTCAATGCCAACAGTAATAAATTATATTGGTACTTTGGACCTTTGATCTGATGTGATGAAAATGCCACTTTAGCTCTGTAGTCTTCCTCCCACACCCCATAATTTCAGTCAAACTTGGGGAGCAAGTGAAATTCTTATACATAATTAATGGTACTATTAAATCATATAACCACTTCGGAAAACTATCAGTTCCTTATAAAATAAGACATATGACCTAGCAATTTCATTCATTCCTAGGTTATTTATTCAAAAACAAATTTTAAAATATGTTATAAAAAAGACTTGTACACAAATGTTTCTGATGGTTTTATCCAAAATAGCCAAACACTGGAAAAAGCCCAAATGTTCAACTAGTGAACGGACTGCAAATTGTGTTCTATCTCTGTGATGGAATAGCACTCTGCAATAAAAAGAAACAAAATCCAGATC
This sequence comes from Craseonycteris thonglongyai, assembly GCA_004027555.1. Lineage (NCBI taxonomy): Eukaryota > Metazoa > Chordata > Mammalia > Chiroptera > Craseonycteridae > Craseonycteris > Craseonycteris thonglongyai. The sequence continues at coordinate 22,924 of PVKE010015561.1, forward strand.
CATGTAACAATATGGCAGAGCCTTAAACACATTTAAGCTAAGTGAAAAAGCCAGGCACAGTAAGTACATACATGTATGATGCCATTTAAAGAAAATTCTAGGACAGGCCAAATTAAATGAGTGAGACAGAGAGACTAGTTTGCTTGGAGCTGGGGCTTTGGGAATGAGATGGGGTCGTGGGGCGGGGGGGGGGGGCAATTTTGAACTGTGAAATGTTACAGTGGAAATTGTTTAGTGATGAAAATATTCTGGATCTTGATTTTGGTGGTAGCTACACAGTTTTATACACTTGTCAAAAATATTGAGCTATTCACTTACAGGTGGTATATTATAGAATATGTAAATTATACCTTAAAAAGTTGACTTAGAAAGAAAAATATATACTATATATTTAAGTATGCAGTTATGGATTCAACTCACAGCTCTGCCACCTACGGTCTGTGTGACTTGAGACTTATCGCTTAACCTCTTCATGCCTCAATATCTTTAAACAGGGCTTACAGGCATACTTGTCTCACAGGATTGTTAGGATGGTTAAGTGAACGAATAAATTCATGTGAGTGATTAGAGGTTGCCTGGCACATAGTAAGCTCTAAAAGGAATAACTGCTCTTTTTACCCTTTATTTTTCTCTTTTCTGTAATATTCTATTCGATAGTGATGGTAATAAATCCTATCGCTTCTACTTTCAAAATATATACCATAGCACCTTTTCTACATTTTCTACCTGAGAGCAATCACCCTTTAATGTATCTCTTTACATTCATCCTTCTCTGCTGAGTCGGTTTTTTAAATATGGATGAGCTCATATTACATTCTCACTAAAGTCCTTCAACGATTTTTCTTGGCACCTTAAATAAGGTTCTAAACTTTTTCTCATCACCAGTGAGGCCCTTCCCAGGGTGATCGAAGCTCCGTTCATCACTCCTCTTACTCCCTGGGCGCCTGCTCTGCTGGACACATTTTTCTTTTTTCTTTTTTTGTAATTCTTAGAACTCACTGAACTCCTCTGTGCCTGGGGCCTCAATATGAGCTGTTCCCTAGGCCTGGAATGCTCTTCAGCCAGATTTTGAGTGAGTGATGTATTTTTTTAGCTCTCAGCCTGAAATGCCTCCTCTTCAGAGAATTTTTTCAGACAACACAAATTTAAAGGAATTACCCACGTGCGGTCACTCTCTACCATATAACCTTTTTGCGTATTCTCCTCATTACTTGGAAACAATCACAAACAGAAAAGGTAGAAGTGCGGTCCAAACAATTTTTTCCCTGAATCCCCCGAGAGTGAGATGCCAACATGATGCTCCAATCACACTCTGCTATCTTAGTGGGCATTTCCTACAAATGTAGACATTTTTCTACATAGCTGCAATGCAACCAACAAAAATCAGAGGATTAATATTAACACACAGCTGCCATTTAAGCATTTGGCTCTATCATGTTGTGTTAGTAATATCTTTTATAAGAGGGATCTGGTTCAAAGGGATGCACTTGTATTTTGTTGTTCTTAGTCTCAGAGCCCCTCAGCCTGTCCTTGACTTTCACGACCTCCTTACTGGCCAGTCGTGTAGAATATCCCTCTGTTTGGGTTTCAGTTAGGCACCACAGGCAAAGGCATCAGAGAAAGGATGCTGTATCCCTCTCAGGGCTTCTGTAGGTGGAACGTGATTTTGAGTCCTTTGATCACTTGGTTAAGATGTTGCCTGCCAGGCTCCTCCACTAGAAAGTTACTCATTTCCCTTTGTAATTTGTAATCATTTCTGAAGAGGCCCTTTGAAACTGTAAACATAGTTTTCCTTGTCAAATTTTCATTTTTAATTTACTTATGTCTGTTTTAACTAATGGTTCCTTGTTTTAACTAATGGTTCCTTGTTTTATTCAATGTTTTAACCTATTGCTATCATTATTTTGATGCTCAGACTCCCAAGATTTGGCAAGTGGGAGCCTCTCCATGTTGATTTCTTTTCCCTTTGGACATATTTCAATCCTCATTTTAGAGTTTTCTTACTGTTGGGCATAGGATTTTCTGGGCTAACCCATATGTTCCCTGTCCCATTGGTAAATCAGCCATCTTTTCAAGCAGCCCTGTTTTCTTTTAGTGGAACGTATTAATGGTGTTTAGAATCCAAGATCTGTGCTCTGTGTGTGGTTCATGCTATTGGTATTCGATATTTGAACTCTGAGTAGAAAGATTCAGGGAATATTTTATATATCATATATTCCTGAGTCTTTCCACTGAGAGGATTCAAACATATATGTTTATACATTTATTTTATATATAGTTACATATTTAATAAATAATACACATTATATTAGAAATATTTGTCATATATTATAAAAATATATGTACGAGGACTGTCCAGAAAGTATCCAACCATGTAACCATTCTCATTACATTGACAATGGCTGGAATTTTTTCAGACAGCCCTCATATTTCTCTGTATGTTTGTTTCTATATTTATCTACACATATATTAACAATTATAGATTTTCAGATCTAATTTGGCCACATAGGCAGGATTTATTCTAGTGTTCTTGTTTTCTGTTGTCGCTCCCTTTTTCAACAGTGACAAACCTGACTTGCACGATCCTTTGTACATTTTCTTACATGATGACTCCCCTATATGCGCCATCCCACCTCACTTTAGCAGGTGTTCTTCCCTGGCTCAGGCTCTGATAATCTGCACCTGTGGCCCCAGCCCACTTGCCCTCCTCACCCTGTCCTATCTGCGCCATCCAGTTTTAAAATGGAAATGCCCAGGAAGGGAAGAGAAAAGAAAGAGCCTGAGGAAGAGGAGGAGGTTTGTTCCATATTCATGAAAGTTATCCTGTTTATTTCTCTCTCTCCTTTTTATTGTCTGTCTCTCCCAATTAGAACATAAACTCTGCAGAAGCAGGCACCTTTTCTGTCTTGTTACTGAAAAATTTGGGAGGCAAAACAATAGATATCTGTTTCTTCCACCATGCATGTGTAGAAAATAAAAACAAAACAAAACAATAAAACCAACGAAACAAACAAAAAACTTAAGGTACTTAGTTTTCTTTAAATTAGTAAGACTTCGGTGTCTATAACAAAGCATATAGCAACCAGTTTAATTGCATAAGTCATATTCAAGCAGGCTATTTTCAACTTGGAAAGGCACAGTTTATAAATTATAATTTTGTCAGCTTTGGAGTCACTGCCTTCAGGATAAAAATACTGCTACTTCTTGGTGTTTAGTGACAATTTATTACTAAATTTTTAAGAGTATCTTACCTATAACTATAACACTTTTCCCAAAAGATTATCCAGTTGTATAGGTCTGTAAATCAATAAACATGTTTAGAAATTGATTCAACTGAAGATTTACTTTGTACTCGTAAGGTGTATAGTTTCTTTACATTTTTGTCTTCATCCACATAATATACATGTTGCCATTCATTAGAATTTTAGTGAAGAGAATCTCATTTAAATACAAATATCTTCTACCTGTCAGCGAGATAAATAACATAATTTATTATGTGAAGAGGTTGGTTTATTTACTTTCCATTTCCTGCTATGATCTCTTCCAGAAGGACAAGCTTTAGACTTGGAGACATTCTGCATGCTACAGCATGTCCCATGTGATATGCTAGTTGCTAAGGTAACTGTATTTTCCTGACAATATCAAGCTAAACAGGAGTCTGAATCATCGGTGTGCACTTTGCTATTATATTAATTGAACTTTTCCTTAACATTCAAATAAACACGTAATGCCCAGTTAATTCTGGATTTTTTTCTGACCTCCCTTACTCTGACTTTGACATTCAAAAGCACAATCACAGGGCAGTCAATTACACAAAGAGGTCAAATATTTTATAAACTAGAACTCACAAATTTTCAAGTTCTGGTAATTAGGGGATATGTGATCATTTGATTTGAATGAAACATCTTTGTAATATGAATATGAATTTACTAAGCAAAGTTGCAAAAACAATTCGATTACAGGACACTGAAGAGGTTAAATTGCTTTTCAAAGCCTTAACCTAATCTTTGTAAACAAATTGAAAGCTCTAATAACAATGGAAAGTTTTTGAAACAAAACTTCAAAACATAGGCTTTTTACTTTGAAATAATAAAAAAAGTATAGTATCTATGTATGTTGATAGCTACAATCACATATTATATTCATTTGAAAGTAATAAATCTGAAAGTCTTTATTTTTTCCTATAATTAATCTGAAAGTCTTTATTCTCTATAGTTTCCACATTTTCTAATTTATACTCTTTATTTAATCCATTAGCAAGTTTTTAATATGGCTTTTAAAGATTTATTTTTATTGCTTTTGAGAGAGAGAGACAAAGAGAAGGGAGCGGGCCCAGAGCAGTCTCCACAGTTGCACATCATTGGTTCTCTACATGGTTTTCATTCCACAGGTGGACCCAGGGGTGCACAGGGCAGGAGCTGGCCAGGGGCCTCCGCATGGGAGACACACCCTCAAGAGCCAGGGGGGCCTCCCACATAGAAGGCTCACCCCGGTGAGAACTGAACTGGGGGCACACCCCAGTTTAGTATATGGGTCCCCACAGGCCAGGGTCAGGATTCAATCCTCAGACCGTGAGGTCTGCAAAATGAGTGCTCAACCTGCTGAGCCATCCTGGCTTCCCCAGTACAGTTTTTATTCAATGAAGCAACTTAAGATATGTAGAATTCATAGGCTTGGGTGCATTATTTATAAAATTGACAGAACTGCATAGTGTTGATTGATTTCTATTAGTTAAAAGCTTACCTTAACAATGTCACTTTTGCTCTTGTAGGTTTTCTGATTCCCTGCACACTTTTTATCAAGAGTTTTAACGTTACTTTGAAACCAAAGAAATACATTTCCTGAATAAATTTTGGTTTAAGAGAGTGCACAATAACATTTTTTAAAAGAATTTTTTTTTTTTTTTTTTTGGAAATAACACATTTAAACTAATGACAGAAAAAAAAAAAATCTACCTAAATTAGAGATATCCATTGTTCTCTAGAGTTAATGGCCAGAATTCAAATTCAGCTCTTTCTTTGTCTACAGGACCTGGGGCTAACCAGCAAAAAATGAGTGCTTCAGGGTTTATAATGTCTACTTCCTTAGGGTTGTTAGCAAATTAAATTAGATGATCCTTGTAAGGAAATCAACATGGTTCTTGACACATAATAAATGCTTAATAAGTGTTATCTGCTATTATTTCTATTATCACTATTAAGTATATTGAAATCAGAAACTCATTAAAAATATTCTTTCATATGTTGAATATAATGCTTGGGATTTGGGCAGTATAGACTTTAAATGCTATTTTATCTTTCTATGGGTGTGAACTTTATCTCAGAGCACTTGATGAAGCAAATTTTGGGAAAGCTCAACACCAGTTTCCTAAGGAAATGAATGTTCCAACCAAGTTAATTTTTGAGAACAAAGCTTGACTCCTCCCTTATATGACAAAGCACTCTAGTTTAGTTTATTACACACTCCCAAGTCTTAGTCAAATCGGAATATTTGAACATAGATTGACATTTTCTTGATGATTCACACTGCTCCTTGTGAACTTCAAGCAAAATGTTGTAATCCAGTATTGATTGCCCTTGGGGATCTCTGAAATATGGGCAGGTTTGTCCTAGACAACTGTGATTTTCTTTTTGGTATTTCATTGGACTCCCTCCTCACTGTCAACCTTTAGCAGTTCTGACCCTGCCTCATATGTAACAGAGAGATTTGGAAACAGACCAGATTACCAAGTGAAACAAAATGCCTAAATAAGAACATAGTACAATTTTGCTACCTGTCAGGGTTCTCTGTGCTGGGAGTCTTGAGGTTGCTGTAATTCCATTAACAGGTAAATGACACAGTTTACCCCGAAATCTAGAGGTCTTGGGTCAACATAAAGATGTACTACTGAAAAATGTTTCATTTAATGGGAAACTGGGAATACCCGTCAGCTCCACTCTTGGTAGCGTGAAATAAAAATGAGTCATGTGCGTTGGCTGATCAGTTTGTCTTGTGAGCCACACCAGTTCTCCAGAAGCAGCTTCACCTGCTTTTCTTCAGATAGCAATCTAATTGTTATTTTAATGACATTTAGTTTCTGCTCTTTACTTATACTATGTAGTCATATTTTGAGCAAATGATGAAAAAGCAGGGTTCTTTGGAGAATACAATAATGCTGAGAAAAATGAAGGTGGCAGAAAAAGAGAAGACCAAATATGAGGTGGACTGATTCCATAAAAGAAGCCATACTGAGTGATGGGCACATAATACGATGCATGAATGATGTGAGGTGGACTTGTACATCTGTAAACTGTCTAATTGTTACCAACCAATGTAACCTCATCAAATTTAACAATAAATAAAAAAAAAAAAGAAGCCATAGGCTGAGTCTACTGGAGCTGAGCGGGGCTACTGAGCATAGAACAGTGTGGACGTCCTCACTCATAGAACCACCAGGATTCAGAGTGTCTTAGTGGCAGGTAACATATATGTAGTCTGATGCAGATATTAGTTAATTTGAAGCTCCCTTTTTTTCCTTAATAAAGGAGCTTCTAATATGGTTTCAGTGAATAAAATCTGTCACTTGAAAACATTACATACTGATATCTATTGTCTTTCAAGTTTGAAATGTTCTTTTTTGGATGTACAATTTTATATGAAGCCTCATGTTTGCACTTCTTTCTGGTATCAGAAATTTGGAGATATACTATGTTTGATGTATCTGCGTTACTCAATCACATTGTCTACCTATTATAACATTTGTTATTTTTATAACTAAGATGTTATTGTTTAGTTGATTCAATATTTCTATTTATTTCAATGTCTTCAGAGCCTAATTAGTTCATTAATTAAACAAACATCCATTATGGTGTTTTTGTTAATAATCTTTGTATCATTAGCAGTCAGCAGAATGTCTGGCACATGAAGGCTGTCTGGAAAGTATCCAGCCATGTAATCGTTCTTGTTATATTGACAATGGCTGGATTTTTTCTGGACAGCCCTCGTACATTAGATGCTCAATATATATTCATCATGAATAAATAAAGGAATAAATGTTGACACCAGGCCTAGTGTTACCTTAGTTGACACTGTATAGAACTCAGTGGGAATGTTTTAGTTACTGCTGTTGGTGGTGATATATGTTTGCTGATCCATCAGCTTATTTACTTGTTTTTTGTTATTGGTTGAAGTTTTGCGGGATATGATTTTGTCAGTACTGAGGAATGGAGAAAGGGGCTAGGTCCATCAGCTCTCCCATTGTATGCCCAGCACTTCCTTAGGCATCAAACACATGGTGGCTGCTCAACAAATATTTCTTAACTTGATTAGATTAGATGCTCATAATAGGATAATGAGTGAAAAAGCAGAATTCTTGTTTGCTGTGGTGAGAGCTATGGGCTGACATTCTCATGACTACTTATGTCATCATCCAAAGTTCATTTTCTTTGTGAACAGTCTATGTGGGAAGGCAAATACCAACTATAATTGCCTTCAGTATTGGAAGATGACTATGAAATGCTACCTAACTATAACAGGTTCCTTAAAGAGTATGGAAGCAAACATCAGTGTGTATGTGTGTGTGTGTGGAGGGGGGGGGAGTATATAAGCACAAATCTGGCTTCTTACTTACTAGGGGACTCTAGGGGAGAAAGTAAAAGAGAAATTTATACCTACTAACCACTTATTCTGCGCCAGGCATGTAAACACTGTGTTTACATCATTTCAATCTCTACAACTCCATTGTTTTTGCCTGACTAGCATCCACATTTTTAGTGATAGCTTTCATACAGGTGTATACTTTAACTTACAACCACTATTACTTGGACTTTTTAATGCAGTAGTGTGAATTTAAATGCAGTTATTATAAACAGTATGTGATGGACTAAAAACAGCATTTGCTTCAGATGGCACATATTTTCCAATTTTTTGTTATTATTCAAAGTAGCTACAGTTATCAGGTTTCTGGTTATTTTAGCCTGTACACTTGGGTTTCCCTAAGGGTATCAGCTTCTCTGCCTGGAATGAATATTAGGGAAAATCAAAAGGACAACCCTAGCCTTCATAAGAAGAAAGTATTCTTATATGTCATCATCTGACCAATCATTACTTATCTCTAAATGCTCCAGAAAAAGCAGAATTGGTAGGAAACCATCACACAAAGGTGTAATCAATCTACCAACCCTGCAGGTGTGAACTGATGGGGTAAAAGGGGAAGACATCAAAGTTGGTGGTAACATGTTTTATCAACTCCTATGCCCAGCCAGGCTTCAGTGCTGCTCTGATAGTTCTTCTGAGGACACCAGTGCCAGTGGCAGTTGCCATAGAATTCTGACACCAGGGACTAGCAGTTATTGACCTAATGGAGCACAGTGGGCAAGGCAAATAGCAGAACCTAATTTGATAATCCATTTCTTTGCTGCTGCCAGCTGCCATTGACCCCTGACTGCAGGCACACCATCTTCCTGCTCCACAAACACACACCCACTTCAATAGCTTTCCTTCTCCCGATGGTTTTCTCCCCTACTTGTGCATCTGTTCTGTCTTAAGAGTATGCATTTCCTCCATAAAGTGAGAGCCACAGAAAAAGGTCTCTGTGGCCATCGCCCCAGGACATTAATATCATGGGCACCCAGCTGTCCTATTCTTGTTAAACCTGCTGGACCTTTTTTTTCTGACTGCTGGTCAGAAGTTTTGTTTCTTACTGAGTAATTCAGATCCATCCATCTCCTTAGGGACCTGTGGGCTTTGTAACTCATCTGACCACTTTGTTGCCATCTGTGTATAACTTGGAATTCCTCCCCATTTTTCTCTACTGAGTCTGGAAACCTGGGAGGTAGCACTAACACTTGTGTGTTTACCTCCTTAATTTATATCTGATATCCTGTATTCTTTGTGTGAATGCCAAATTGATTAAAAAAAAAAAAAAGGAGGAACTTCCTTTAACTTAAATTTTAATGCTCAGAAATCAATCTGAACTAAAGTTAGGCACCTGGACAAGATGAATACAGTATCCAAGTCAAGGCAAATAGACTCCTAAGAATGTGGATCTTGGGTAGAATCTCTTAAAGTCTGAGAAAACATTGGAAGTGGTTGATTTCAAAGATAGTACTCCAAATTGCCTTATTTTCAGTCTTCTATTTTGGCTTTAAAAAAAAATTTTGTTCATATTAGACAAAGTCCATTTGTCTTGCTTATCACCAAAAAGCTTAATCAACACACAAAACTTGCAGATTATTGGGAAAAATTAAATAAGATAATATGTGCAAAGCATTGAGCATGTTGCTGGGCACAAGCACTTTGATGAATGTAAAGTACTGATATTATTAAGGGTGATGGTGAAGATCAAATCAGAATGATATATAGGAGCTTTCTGAAAGTCATAAATGCTGGTTATTATGTTTATTATCATTCTTGCTCTAAGAGGGGCAATTCAATACATTGAGATCGTAAATTCTTACTATTTGAGTTTATGTTGTTTCAAAGATTCAGTCTTGTGTGGTTCACTCCAATACTTTAGAACTTAATGTGCTTGTTCTTTCTTGTTAGGTAAACAATGGTAATGTGTTCAAATTAATCCAGTTGGAATTAATTAAATTAGCTTATTGGTAAAATAACATATTTTAGGTATGTTTCTGAAGACTTTGTCTCAACAATAAACACTTCTGTAAGAAATTAATAAAATCAGCTGATGGTTTGTCTCATCTGACCATCTGGGTATCCACACTAATTGCTGCTGACGAGTTGCTCTTTCTGTTGAATTTTTACATTCAGGTATAAACAGTATTTTGTTCATCATTCATGCTTTAGTTCATACTTACTTGCTAAAGGAAATTGAAACAAAAGGATATAAAAAATATTAGTAGAGGAACATTTCAGGGAGTGTGTCCATATACTTTCATTAGAAAATATATTGAAGACTTAAAAGTTAAATACTTTTAGATAAACTTAATTAAAAACAGATATAACTGCTAAGTAGAAGAAATAGGATTTCAGGTTCGGGCCTCCTGGTGTAATCGGTGGATAGCTATTTCTTTCTTGCCTAGATACAGCAAGTATGCCCCATTCCATAAACCAATTAGCACACCTTTCATGAGAGTTTCTGTGCTCAGCCACTGATAATGCTGTTACAGGGGTTACACAAGACATGCAGAAACATTAAGAACTCTAGACTCGTAAGACATAATTGAAGATCCAGCTCTACCATTTATTAAATGTCATATCTGGTGTTCCTCCACTGAAATCTAAGGACACTAATGGCTCTGCTGTTCACTCAAGGGGTTGCTGAAACCAAAAGCAGCAGTCCTCTCTTTTCCATGGGAGATATTTCCAAGACCTCAAGGAGATGCCTAAAACCACGGATGGTACCAAACACTATATATTGTATATTTTT